>CAMXCT020003648.1:0-58311 GCA_947184155.2 Cladocopium goreaui | reverse complement strand
CTTTACAACTTGTAAAAACGAAACACGTTTCTGAGTCTTGTGTCGGAAGTGCGTGGCCATGCTCGCACTCATCAGCTGCGGGCTGAGCTCGCAGTTGAACTTTTTTTCATGCACATGTGGGTTCAAGGTGCGTATCCAAGAGCTGGCAATCTCGCATGAAACATTGCGTCATCACAAACGCATGAAACATGCTCCATAGATCTTACAGTCATGAATCATGATGTATATGAACAAGAAACACGCATCTCCTATACTCCTTCATTGACTTGATATAGGTGTTTGTGTTGTGCACATGGCCATGGATGCTGGATTGAAGAAGCAGATCGATGGCCTTCTCGAAGAGGCAGAGAAGGGCTCGCTGCTGCAGTCCATGGAGAAGATCTATGCCATCCTTCGGGACCACGGCCTCATGTGGTCATCAACCGTCCACAGTCGTTGGATTGGTGTACATGAAAGCAACCGGGACGGGACAGGCATCAGTCCAGATCATGTCCAGAAGCTCTGCTTGGACTTCTTTGAGTTTGGCTACGTCCCCAGCGCATCCCGCAGGATCTGCATTGAACTGGGGACGGGTGACAGGTGCAGTGACGATACACGTGCCTACAATGACAAGTTGGTCCAGCAGTCCAACAACCTGTTGCTTTGATTATTGATTCATGTGTTGCTACATTGTGTTCATTTTCATGAGTGGGATCATCTATGTGCATGTCATGGCAACACATGTTCATCATCTCCATGCATGGCCCATTTTGTTGAGGTTGCCGCCCATCAAGGACAAGTTGCGTTTTGCCACCATAGCTGGGTCACATTCCAATCAAGTGATGAGGATGTGGTTCTATGGAATGGAGCATGCAAGTGAGAAGCTGACCACCGGTGGCCGATTGAGCTCAGAGATCCTGCAGCGCTCAGATTCCTTGTACTGGCAGGCTGTTCATCAGGGCGTGGAGTGGGAGATCATTTCCTCACTGGTGCCAGCCACCTGGAAGCACTTCGCATCGTTGGCTTCAAGCGCTGCGAACAGTGCTCAACAAGTGTCACAGGGTGAGACAGACTTGCAAGTCTGCAAGAAGATTGCCAGCACATGGCAGGCATGCAATGCAGGCAATGTCATGACATACCAGGAGATGAAGCCAATTCTTCTGAGGAGCAAGCCGCCCAGAACTGAAACAATTCCTCACTTGTTCTCTTTCATGATGAAATGTGGAGGAGGAGCCACCGGGCACTTGATGCAGGCCACTGAAAGCTTTGTGAGATGCAATGGCATCTCCTCGAGGAGGCTTCCAGTGCAAGCGTGGGACTACCTCGCCACTGACGTGAAGAACAAGCAAGGGGAGCAGGCAGTTCTATGGCGGCACGCCATGCTGAAGACCATGTACTGCGTGGAAAATGGTTTGACTCCTGCAGACATCAAGAAATCGTTCAGCAATGGCAGCATTTTCCAACAGGTCTTGGTGTTTGAACGGACGCACCAAGAGCTGAGGAAGCTCGGTGCCTCTATGAGTGAGTTGTCTGGCCACATGCTGGCCCAGGGGCTTGGCGTGTTTGAGGTGGACAGTGTCATGGCAATTTTGGGAAAGAAATTCAAAGGTCCCCATGAGCCCTTTTCTGACTTCAAAGATCTACGCCATGCTGCTCACAAATGTGGCACGTGCTGGAATGAACATGTGAAACAGCCAGTCACGTCACCATGGGCTGCAGATGTCGCAGCATCAACACCATCGGCATCGGCCTCTCAGACTTCACGGCCATCATCGGCAAAGGGCAGGACTATAAATGCCAGTTGATGCTTGATTCATGCATGATCCGTATCAAATTTGAGGAAACATGTCAAAGGTGTTAAGGTGGTATAACTCCTACTCCATTAGAATCTAGGTCTATATATAATGTTGTGTTGTCATGTGTTAGAATGCGTGCATGCATGAATAGTATACTTGTGGATGTATCTGTTACATGCTGACTAATAACCTCAATGCATCACATGTATTTTGCTCAGTTTCTAGATATAGTGGTTACCATTGTTTCATGCAGGATCCGTGACATCAGTGAGGGTGGTCGCTTGACTTCGGCCTCCATCGTGCTTGATGCTGGTTTCGATGTTGGCTCCAAAATTGTGAGGAAGTCTGACAACAAGGAAGCCACGATCAAGGAAATGTCAAGCATCAGAGTGGTTGTGACATGCGATGACGGGAAGGATTACGACCTAAAGGTTGATGACCTGATTGGCGGCAAATGGAAACATCAACCAAAAGAAAAAGCACCAGAACTTGTCAAGGATCCTGAGGTATGGAAGGAACTGTTGAAGATGGGGGTCATGAGGGCTGATGTCATCAAACGAATCCATGAAACAGTTCAGCAGTGTCCGGACCAACTCAAGGGCTTGGATCTCATTCAGAAGCCAAAGGGTGTTTCAGCCTCAAGTGACTTTGGCAAGGGCAAACTGCAACTTGTTCCAATCACGACCAGGGTGGAGATAGTTGATGAGTGCACTGATCATCGGCTTCCACCAAATGCGTTGCGCATTTGTGGAGAGAAGATCGACGGGAACCTCACATGAACACCATGTTGGATGTTTTTTTTTCTTTTCTTGGGCTCATTCATGGGACTCTTGCAAATATGTTGTTTCATGTTTTTTTGATTGTTTGCATGGGTTGCATGTGTTGCAGGTGCATGGGTTGCATGATGGTTTTATAATAAAGACACCTAGCTGAGTTATAGCTCAACATGCCGCATTCATCTGCAATTGTATCAATAAATCAATGCGCCTGTGATTGCCAAGGAAAGATCATGGTGTCTTTCTGCTGCCGCCCAATGTCCCAGTTCCGTTCTGGATGATGAAGACAACAGATAGTGCAAATGATGACGGGGCCAACATGGAACTGGTGAAGAAGGGCAACAAAATGTTTGTGGCGAGGAACACGCAGGCGGTCTCTGCAGGTGATCCACTGGTGCTGGTGAGGGATGACATGGCTGCTGCAAAGAAGCCTGAACCGCTACAACCAGCCACCCGCCCTCTGAAGAGGCAACGAAAGACAGCATAAGTGCGCAGGCATTCCCATGGCATGCTGCATCACTCCTATGGCTGACCCATTGTATAGAGCCTGCAGATATACCGTGTGTGGTCCAGCCAATTTTGTTGGTGATATGGCTTGATCTGATGCCAATACATATACCAGCGAGCATTGCCCAGCTTGGAGAAACAACGCGAGCCGAGCCCGCGTGTTTGAATCATGGCCATATTGTTGCATCAATACATTCATGAACCTCCCGTCGCAGTGGACATGTGTCTTGAAGGCAGCACAGTTGTTACTGTATACTACAGCTGTTGCAGTTTTTACTTAAATATATATGACACAGGATGTGTTTTGCGTGGTATGGCTCACTGACTGTGCATGTCGGGGATTGCAACTTGCGGTTGTATGACATGTGTGGCTATGCTCGCATGTCAGCCTCCTGCAGGGCTTTTGCTCGCAGGCGCATCCACAACAGTTCCAAGGGATCCAAAGGGTACATAGCTTCGACCATGGCTGACGCTCCTGTGCCGTATGTCTATGACTTCGTCACCATGCCTCTGGGGTCTGCGTTGGCGCGCACAGAGCTTCCGCCACTTGGGGGCCGCGGCTGGGCGAAGCTGGGCAACCACCAGGTGCGCAGGATCCTAGAGCGCGACCACATGGTCATCTACATCAGCAGCAACGGATCCAGCATTCCCTACAAGTATGTGGAGGAAACAGAGGATGGATCCAAGCTGAGGTATACCCGGAAGAACCAGTGGGACTTGATCATCTTGCGCAGTCCACAGGCAAGCATCGTATCTTGCGTTTGCAACAATCAACATGTTTTATCCATACATGTACTGTATACATGCATATTTATATATATCTATATGTATATATATATATATATATCTACAATCATCTAATATTATAGAAACCATTTTTTGTCACTTTTGGACATGCACACACCATGGTATAATAAAGTGCATCAGCTGTAACAAAGGTGCTGCGACTGGAGGCGCAACTGCACCGGAAATCCATTTATTTCCTCATGAGCACAATGGCTGGCCGAGAGGTTGCTGGCTTTCGTTGGGGGTTGAATCTCGAGCTGCCCATGAGGGCGTCAACGATCGTGGAAGGTATGCAAAGGCATGTGTGCAATGCGCTGAACTCCAGCAAGCAGAACATCATCAAGATTGTGGCCAGCAGGTCTGGTAAGTTGTATCGGAACCAGGACACCCTTGCATGCGTCATGACATGTTGGATCATGGTCCATTATGATAAGCTACATACATCGGCATTGTACGGTTTTGCTATTGTTTTGATGAAGCATGTGAGAGTGTTTTGTTTTCTTTGTCATTTGTATCGCAGGTCAATCCTTGGATTTAGTCTCAAAGGGCATGTCAATCCTTATCATTGTATCGCATGTCAATCCTTTTCTTTGTCATTGTATTGCATGTCAATCCTCATAGTTTCTTGAAGGATTTGGTCTTCGACCCTCGGCCTGCACCGGTCGTCTCCAAGAAGCAGAAATCCAAGGTTGTCATGAAGTGTCGCCGCATTTTTGAAAAGATGCCCTTTGGATGCACGCTCATGTTCATGGATTTGAACCGCTTCACCCGTCCACTTGATGATGGAACCATGACATGGGTGAACCTGTGGAACCCCAATGAAGATTTGCAAGTGAGTGAGTCAGAGGATGACCAAGATGGTATGTGAAGCCCACTGCAGAATGTTTTGAGGTATGATCGTTTTTCCAATTTTGATCATGGATGTCATGCAGTGGCAGTTGAACAATCCTGCCAGTCTAGACAGGTAGCGTTTTTCAAAATTTGGTCGTCATGTCGGGGCAGTTGAAGCAATCCTGCCGGTTTATAGACGTGGAGCAAACTCACTGGAGGCAGCTTTGGACAAACGGTTTTGACCAGAACGATTTGCAGATGGAAAACAGTTGTGGGTTTGTCATGGTCGTTTTCTGCCAGGACAAAAAATTCGGCATTAGTATAGCATGGGCATTGTGTATGCATAAACTGGGAACACGTATATCGGTTCACAAAAAATGCTTGTCCCACGTCCAGATCCACTGTTGGAAAGGTGATGCTGCAGCCCCCTTGCAGGCTGTGACATGGTTTCATGGTGGGTTCATGTCGAAACCGTGCATGGACCATTAAACATGCATATGAACATTGCCATGAAGACATCCTCATGACGCATCTTGACGCATGGGTTTGGTTATGAATACTGCAAAGCACTTTACTTGGTTTGGCATGAAACACCGCATGTGTTGACATGTCTCCTTGTGAAACCATGCAGTTTTCGACGCCAGGTACAATCTTCGACGCTTCCACTCCGTCAGCGCTGTGGGAAGGACTGTGATTTGCTGCCAGGGCGGTTCAAATGGGGCATGGTCAAATATTTTGGGTTTAATCATGTCCAATGGCCTCAATCTGAATGTCAGCGTTTTTTTGGAGATGGGGATGATAATACTGATGATGGTTGTGATGTTGACGATGATAATGATGTTGACGATATTTTTGATGAGAATGATGTATATGGTGATAAGTGCGGTACATTGATACTGTTGGGGAAGGTATCAAATGATGACTTTATATACTCGCTTCGGCCCTTCTTGCTGCAGACGGATGCGCCATTCACGGTGCAAATGCACGGCATTCAGTCGATGCACACACCCACGCACAGGCACATGTTAATGGATGCATGATTGCATGCACACATGCACAACCATCATGTCGCCAATGATTCAATATAATGCCCAACATGACAATGCCCACCACTTCTACTATAATCTTGCCCAAGTTCGACACACTTCAGAATAGAAATGCCTCAAGAACGAACATGGCATATATATATATATGTGTTTTTGATTGACATTAACATCCATCTGTAGATTGCCTCTAAATTGCCATGGGAATCCACGGTACTGGGAGGGGCAATGGCCGTGGCCGTGTCATGCCACGTGGCCGAGTTGTTCCACCACGTGGGCGAGGCTCTGACCGCGGCCGATGGAACCTGAGGAGGAGATTCGTGCATGCGAAGAAGACGAAGAAGGAAGAGAAGCCCATGAAGGAAGCCAACTCTGCAGGACATGTTGAGCTGTCCAAATCCTTTTTGTTGCGAGTTAAACACACTGTTTTACAAAACTCTTGGCCCTATATAGTTGACCCCATAAAACATGTTGTTTTCTACAACGATCAATCTATATTATACCAATTAATCATAAGCGCAAGCATGTTTGTTTTCTGTTTGTGATCAATCTATATACCACGAATTTTGTGTCAACCATGCATGCACCCCTCCGGTCAGTCGCACAACACTCTTGGACCTTGGATGCATGCAGGAGATGCTGCCGAGGGAGAGGACGTCCCGCACTTCTCTGAGGAGGAGGAGGAGACAATGTCACAGACTGGTCGGCCGATGACTGATCAGGAAATGAAGGAGCTGGGGCTCTCACCGCCACAGGATGTGGAAGATGTGGAGGTGGAGGAATCGGAGGAGGAGGAGGGGCATGGGGGTGGCACTGCAGAGCAGTACTTCCAGAAGTACGGTGTGATGAAGCCACCCCCATGCCCAAAGCAGATGCCCCAAATGGGGGGGCGCATGCGGCCACCAGAACCTGCTGGACCACCGCCGAAGCCGGCAGAGCCCCCGGCTGCGGTGCCACCACCCCCACCGGGACCGCCTGGTGTGACGGTGCACCAGTGGACCCGGTGCACCAAGACCATGGCGGTCGTGCCGCAGCCGCCACCGCCGCCACCGCCTGCAGCTGCACACAGCAACAAAAGCAGCAGCAGCAGGCCATGCGAGGCGGTGGTGCCATATGACGAGGATGATGAGTATGAGCTGGGCGAAGACCCAGACCAAAGCACGACGAACACGGCCATGGTGAAATGGAAGCAGCAACTTGGCTCTTATATACTTGGACATGTCATGGCACTGATGTCAAGCATGTTATTATGCACTGTGTTACCAACGATGTGATAGACACATGTCAACAGGTCAGACAATGAGGAATGTTGTCAATATTGTTTCACTGTCATGACATGATGTTGTCATGTTAACAGCTAGCATGTCGTCATGTCATGTCACGTCATGTTACGTCACGTCATGTCACATCATGTCATGTTATGACAACATGTCATGGCATGTCGTGTGAACTGCGCTCAGGCCCCGGGTCCGCGATCACACCAACCGTCGTCGTGGCGGCTACAAGTACCAGAAGGCGAAGAAGAACAAGGAGCAGGCTGAGCAGATGGGTCAAATGATCCAGATCTGCGGCACACTGGCCAGGGTAGTGGAGAAGGGTTTGGATTGAATAGTGACCTGTGGTGCAATGGCTGCCAAGTAGGAGCAATTGATCATAACATTTGTCACTGAGATAGAAGTGCTACTTCCAACAAATCAAATCAAATTGTTTCCATAGCCATGCACCTATATAGGGATATACTGGTCAATCCAAGTTGCACAATGGCTGGCCTGGCGTCACTGAACTCCAGCAAGCAGAACATCATCAAGATTGTGGCTAGCAGGTCTGGTAAGTTGTATCGTCTCCTGGACACCCTTGCATGCGTCATGACATGTTGGATCATGGTCCATTATGATACGCTACATACATCGGCATTGTACGGTTTTGTTATTGTTTTGATGAAGCATGTGAGAGTGTTTTGTTTTCTTTGTCATGGTATCACAGGTCAATCCTTGGATTTAGTCTCAAAGGGCATGTCAATCCTTATCATCTATCATGTGATTTGTTCATTTTTCACATAACATGATCAACTCCTTCTACTGCTTGTGCGACGTATTGGACAGCCTCGGGCAATGGCATGGGCATGTTTCACATGCATGCAGCTGTTTCACCTGCACAGCAGGGCGCATGGCACGGACACCGGTCCATGTCAATAAGAAGTCCTATGTTTACTTGATTGTGCAACACGTCAGGGACTAGGCTTCAATCATGTCCAGAAGCTACACGCTTTGAATTTGATTGACCCCCATGCAGACCTCATGTTAAATTCAACCCCCACACCTCCAAACATATGATTGTTTCAAGGCAGACTTATATATGTGGCTGTTTCTCACACCATGGCATATATGATCCCACAAATCATCTCAAAGTGCATTGCACAATCAGCTGCGTCCAGCTTCCCATTTGGCTGGGTGTTTGTATCGAACCATTGCAGTTGTCAGCACATGGATTAAATGTGCAATCGTGGAACGCATGTTCTATGTTCACTACATTGTGTTTAGTTTTGTGTTGATATTTGCAAGTGTTGTTGACAACATGAATGGTTCTATCCGTGTACAGTGCAGCCGCGGTCCGAAGCAGGAGCAATTCGTTTGGTTTAGTTTGACAAGTGACCAAACCAAGATTCTGATGCAATTTATACTTACTTTACCCAATCCACTCATCCTATATGGCTATATAATTTAATAAGGTGTTATAATACTGTGTGTGCTGATATACTGTATGTATACAGGTTTGGCTTTCCGCGTGCGGTGGCGTCAACAGCACGTCCCTCTTTGTCACGTGTGCCATGTGGTGGCAATTCACCTGTATGAAATCTACGGACGGTCGACCGGCCATGTGTGTCTGTGTGATTTGATAGCTCCCTGTAGGGTTTTGTGTAGTGTGCGGCCAGGACCCAAACAGTGATTCAAGGCAGGTGCCATAGACTACATGTTGTGATACGGCCCAGCTGCTGGATAGATTGATTGATAAAAACGGTTAATATCAACACAACCACTTGATATGACAAGCGGATGGCACCTGCACAAGTCACTGCCCCTCTTGGCACTATAGGGTGCCGCATTTTCCCACACGTTTTTGTGGTGCGCACATTCTTTGACTCATTGCAAATATATATATATATATATCATTGCACATATATATATCATTGCATATGTATATATATACAGCATTGCATATATAAATATACATACATATTGGCTCTCAAGAAAGTAGAATTGTTGACACTCAGTATGTGTGTTGTGCACCAACAGCACCATATTCATGTGCTGGCTGTGGTACTAAGTGTGAGGCTGTGTTTATGAGAAACAAAACAAAAACAAGAAAATCACTGAATAGCAAACAAATGGTTCAATACCAAGTCATCTGGCATGTGTACTTTTTTTTAGATTCAAGCAGTCCACAGCAAAGCCATGCAGTGCAGAGCCGGTGGTTTCGTGCATACACAAATGCCTCCGCTGCAGCGTGAGAAAACAAAGAATGGTTCCTGGGCTGATGGTCTTGGCGGGTCTATGCATGTGAAATGTTATCACAAAATACTCTAAGTATGGGAGGTACCCCAAGTTTTGAAATCATGTGCCCAAAAAAAACTGACTTCACAAGATCAAAAAAATGCTCACTGTTGCTGAGTTTTCATGGTTTGCAATTATTGTAAAACCATGTTTTGACCAAAAAATCACCTTTGAAATTGAAAAGTCAAAAAAAAAATTGGGCAGCGTTCCCCCCTCCTTATTGATCGGGATTTTGGACAAATTGTGGAAACACAAAATGGCACATGGCTTTTTTGTGGAAACACAAAATGGCACATGGCCTTTTTGTGTAAACACAAAATGGCAAGGGGTTGATCATTGCCATTTTGTGGAAACACAAAATGTCATAGTGACATTTTGTGTTTCCACAAAATGTCACTATGACATTTTGTGTTTCCACAAATTGGCATAAACATAATATATTATCATGATTGCTCACTTGCTCCGCTGGCAGGACATTTCTACTTCATCGACTTCTTCGAAGGTTCGGATCAGACTTGGATCTTTGGGCTGAAATCCAATGACTTGGAATCTTCATGGCAACAGTTTCAACCAAGTTTGGATAGTGTTTTCCATCGTGGCACAAGAGTACATACATGATGCTGTCCAACTTTCACCTTTGTAGTTCTGATCTCGTTCACAAGTACGCCACGCGTGGCCATGGCTCGCGTGGCCAGTGGTGCGGGCTGGCTCGCTCACTGACATGATATCTGTGTGCTTCTCCGCTTGCATTTCCATCAAACATAGGCCAGAATCGCGTTCATCAACATGACTTTGCAAATTATTTTTTTAAGCATATGCAAGAACATTTGTGAAGCATGCAACATGCATGAGTTCACTTTGGGTCTATAAAATAGTATTGCATTGGTTTGTTCATCTCTGACCTCGGCATGGATGCGGATCGTGGTGCCTCGGAGTCCCATGGAAGTGATCATGATGCTGAAGAGGATGCCAGGGTGGCTATAGCTCAAGTCCACCGAGTGACCGTTGGCAACAATGCCTGGTACCCAGACATCCAAACTGCTGACAATCGTGTCTTCTTCAAGATTGACAAGCATGATCGGGAGCTCACCAAAATTACCCTTGGAAAGGGTGTCAACCGACACAAGAACAAGGGTGAGATCAGAACACTGAGCAAGTTGCAATGGTGGGCAGACATGCATGCCTTGAGGAAACAAGCCTGCAACTCAGCCATTCATGATGTGTTGCGGGCTGCCATGACGGAGAATGGAGACGAAGTGCCTGCCAACTTTCGGTTTCGAGACGCCAGGGATGATGACAAGTGGCTTGTCCGTAAAGAGGTAGTGGAGCTTCATTGTCCAGCCCTGGAGGACTATCCAGCCACGGTCATCATGGCTTTGTGGCAGATTCGTGGTCCGCTCTTTCTGGAGCTCACAGAGGAGTGCGTCAAGTACTGTGTGGCTGCCATCAGGCAGTCACCAGATGCTGTGCCATGTTCTCCCAAGCGGAAACGCAAGAAGAAGCTTCGCCGCAGTGCCAGCACTCCACGAAAAGCGGAACATGGACCGGCACGTCCCATGGAATCCGAGCCTGCAGCACCAGAAGCTCCAGGTGCAGACTGAGCTGCTCATGGGATGAGACGTGCACATGGGTATCTACATTGCGAGGGGTATAGACGCCCTCACACCTGTGCAGCAAGCATGCATGGGCATCCGAGCGCACTGACAAAAGGCATAACATTGGAAGCATGGGAGGGAACATGTGGATGAGTCAACCATTACACATGTGTTGTCGCCTTGCCAAACGCAAATGGATTCTGGCAGCTGTAGACATGCTTATAACAAGTTGGGAGGGTATACATGATGGTATGTCATAGTTTATATATTCCACATGTTTTGTCGTTGTTGCTTGTCGTCAAAGCTTGCAGTTGCGCACATGTGGCCACAGTTGGACGCATGATGTGAGGAAAGTGGGTGACATGCCCAACATGAACAGTTGCAGTGTTTTTGCAGTGATCAAATCTGACGGCAGCCTGGCCATGGCGTTAACGTGGCAGAAATTGCTGGGCGAAGTCCAGGGCCTTCATGACTTTGTGGAAGCGCAGAAGACGATCATGGACAAGCCAAACCTCGAGAAGCTGATGCAGGCACACGTGGACCAGATCTCTGCCCGGTCTTCTGTGAGCTGCTCAGCCGAGGACGCCAAATTGTTCACCTCCCTGGTGAGCAAGGGCCCATGGACTGAGGCTCAGAAGCAGCGGCTGGCCGAATGGTGCAGCAAAATGCTGCTGGAGAGCAGCCCAACGGCCAGAAAGGGCAACAGCCGCCGGCCGGGCCAAGTAGCCACCAGCTTTGCCCAATACTTCAGTGGCAAGGACGTGGACATCCTGGGTAGTGATGCCACCCTGGCATTGAAGGTGGATTGCATCACCACACGCATGAAGAGGGTAGGCCTGCATTTGCCCACCGAACAGAGCTGGAGACCAATCATGCAAGCAGCCCAGGTCGCAGGCATGGATGTGGGCAACGATAAGAATCAAGTGGATCTCATCAAAGACTTGAAGGCATCCCTGCACAAGAAGAAGGACATTGTTGAAACCCACTTGGTTGAGTTCCCTTCACGACCTCAAGAGCTTGCATGGTTTGCTGCAGCATATGATGAGGCTGATGGTCCACGCGCTTTGGATGAGCGCGAGGTCATATCCAAAGATATGACCCTTCGTGGCAGCAAGAAGGCTGCCAGGGCCCCCTCATCGTCCAATCCAAAGTCTCAGACACTGCAGCTTGTCCCGAATGAGGATGCTGAGATACAGCATTTGAGACGCATGGGCATGGCCATGCAGTGGGCATTCGGCATGATGCAATCAGAACATCCAGATGCTCTTGGCTCCGCGCCAGGGTTTCGTTCCATGGGGCCAGCAAAACGCCAGAAGGCATTGACCATGGGAGATGCCCCAAGTGCTGCAGGGCCTCCGGTGCCAGCTGTGCAAACCTTGGCCTTGAAAGATGTTGAGGCCAATGCTGCTGCCGCCAAAGATGATGCTGCTCCTTCTGCAGCGGGTGGGGCCGAGCCAGCTGTCACAAAGCAGGTTGAAGCACAGGATGCTCTGCTCGAAACACCGGCTGTTCTGCTTACACCACCTGAGGATGATAAGACGACTGCCCTCAAAAGGCCAGCTGCTTCCTCTGAGTCTGTGAAGCAACATGCACCGATCAAGAAGAAGCCTGCTGCTGCCCAAAAGGTGGTGGCAAAGGCTGGCTCAAAGAGTGGTGCTCCCAAAAAGGGTGCCAAACCCAAAACCATCGTGAATTGTAAGAAAGGCTGGGTGATGGAAATTCGACAAAGAGACTCGGGGCAAAAAGACAAACACTATAAGTCCCCTGATGGCACAATGTACAGGATTCTGAGTGATGCTGTCAAGAACGGCTTCCCTGGACAGTGATATTTGTTGCATCTCCGTGGAAAGCGTGCATGCATGCGTATATACATGTGGGGGTCATGCAAGGTGTTGCCCCATGTCCCACGATTCTAACGTGTGATCACGCTTAAACAACATGCTAAGAACACTTGCCCGTGGTCATGGTCATGCATGGGCATGAAAGCGGTCATGGTTGTACAGCTCTTACCCATTGGCAACATTGCAAGCCAACTGCACAGTTGATGGATCAAGTGTGAGCAAGAACGCGTTGATGCAACTTATAAGATGTGATAAACAAGAACTCATTGCTGCCATATAGAAGGTTTGCTTTCATTGTGTCATGATATTCACATTGGTGCTTGGATGGATTTTGATCGAGCCTGAGAAGGCTAGATTTCTATATAGTTAACAAGCTTTGTCACAACATTGCAACTGTTGCAAATATAATTGCATGCACGTAGCACTTGTACATTCATTCGAACCTTCTGCTGCCCTTATATAGGGTTTTGTTTTCTCTGCCTCCCTTTATAGGGTTGTTTTTTTTTTCTGGTGCCCTTTATAGGGCTTTTTTTTTCTGGTGCCCTTTATAGGGCTTTTTTTTCTTCATGGCGTTGGACATCGCGTCTCTGGGTAGACGGTCGTTCATCAGCCAGAGTGCTTTGGCCGAAGTTCTGACGGCAGTTCGAGAGAGCGGCGAGCTCCCTCAGACTTGCAGCAAGTCGACTGTGAAGCGCCGCCGTGAGGAGGCTGCTCAAGTCGAGACTCCTTATGGCCCGCTCATTCAGTTCTTGGAGGCTGAGAGCGAGGATGGGACGTTTAAGAAGATCCCCTACGCCCATCCTGGTGCCTTTATGCACCATGCCAGTGGCACTTGTCCTGGCTTTCGAAGACTGCTGGATCTAGCGGCTGCGACAAATCCAGCAAACTCGACGCTGTCCCCATGGCATGTTGCTATATACTTTGACGAAGTCGGTCCGGGTAACCAACTTAAGATTCACAATAAGAGGAAGCTGTGGGCCGTTTATTATTCTGTAAAGCAATTTGGGGGGTATGAACTGACTCAAGAACACTCTTGGATGGTTCTCATGTGCATTCGAAGCGACATCGTTAACGGGCTCAAAGGTGGCCTCTCGCACTTGTTCCTTCGTTGCCTCCAGATATTCCAGCGCTTAGAGACTGGAATCACTCTCCAATTTAACGATTGTATCAAGGTTTGTTGCTTTAAAATTGGTATCCTCATCGCCGATGAACAAGCGATTAAACTCTGCTTGGAGTGCAAGGGTGCAAGTGGCAAGATGTGCTGCTTCCGGTGCCAGACCACGATCCAGGCACGGTACGCTCCCACTCCCATTGGACGCTTGATTTTGCACACGGAGCATGACGTCAGCAAGCTTGTGCTCCACTCTGATCGGTCAGTCTGGCAAATTGTAGACCACTTGGCTACACAAGCGGGACATGGCACAAAGAAGGCCTTTTCCGAACTTGAGGTGCGCTTGGGGTGGAATCATGTGCCGAACGGGGTGTTGCTTGATCAAGATATGAGGGCCCATTTCAAGCCGATCTCTCATGTGAGCTACGATTGGATGCATGTGTACTTGGTGGCTGGCATTTTCCACAAAGAAATTTCTGCGCTCTTGGATTTGATGTCCAAACATGGGATCAGGCAATCTGCTTTGCATGATTGGTGCAGTCACTTTGTTTGGCCGCACCTTCATGGTGGTCAGGGTTGTTCGGCCAAGGATGTATTTCGGAAGAAACGCGACAGTGACTCTGAGTTCAAATGCGCATCCAGTGAGGCGTTGGGCATCTATCCTGTGATTCGTTCATTTTTCCAAAACATGAATATGGAAAACATTGGCCATGACATGCGACTCGGTATCAACTCCTTCTACTGCTTGTGCGAAGTCTTGGACAGCCTCAAGCATGCTGCCACGGGGTCGATTGCCGTTGCCGCATTCCAGAGTAAGATCGAAGCTCATCTCATTGCATTCAAAGTTCCTTGAACGCATTGCCATCTATAGGACGCATGTGACACGTATATATATATATTGATGTTGTTGTTGTCAACTCATGGTTGCATGTGATATTTTCTTGGTCCACTGATGGTGCTGTTACTTGTTAGTTCCATGCATGGGGAATGTTGGTATATCTATATAACAAAATGTCATTTGCCCACTTGCATTTGCCCACTTGCACGTGTGACCTTCACTTTCAGGCTATTTATGGCACCGACTCCTATGTGCCGAAGCATCATTTTTCAGTGCACCTTCCATCACTGATGGAACTCCATGGCATGTTGATC
Source organism: Cladocopium goreaui (assembly GCA_947184155.2). NCBI lineage: Eukaryota > Dinophyceae > Suessiales > Symbiodiniaceae > Cladocopium > Cladocopium goreaui. Next base: position 43,343 of record CAMXCT020003648.1, on the reverse strand, counting down.
AGTTGTTTTGTGCATGAGCGCCGGCATAAGATTACAAAGAGGTCTCTTGACATTTGCTTTGGTTGTTCAGAGCTGGGTGCAAGTTTTACTATGTTTCACACTCATTGGTTCATGGTGCTAGAGGAGTATAAAATCATTGCCAAGACGGTCTTTGATTTTGTCCCATGGTTCGTATTCCTTTGGTTGCCCAGGTTCGCAAATATGCAGCACAGCGGGCATGAGTCCATGGACCGGAGTGTTCTCCGAGAAGTCGTCACAACTCACATTTTCGACCTGCAAACAGACGAAGATGACTCCGCATGGAAACCAGCAAAGCCTAACCTGGTAGAAGCCTGGAAGAATCACCTTGGCCTTCCTTTCTTGACTCATGCATTGCTTGTTGCAGCGACCAGCAACCGCTGCCACATGGATGACATGGTTGCTGTTACAGAGCCTAGGTGCATAGCACAAGTGCTGTTCCACATTCGATATGGTGAGACTCGTGTCACTTTGGTGAAATGCTTTGAAAAAACGGGTAAGAACACATTTAAGATGAATCCTCATGACAATGAACTATTTGTGAGCACCAGTTGCCTGCAAGGTGCAGTTGTATACAAACGCCTTGATGCTGAAAGCATCCTTGTTGCTCCGCAGAGTTTCTACACAGCGTAGATTTAATCACACGCAACTGCTCTTCAAGCTGACTTCATGAGAAGTCATTATATATGTATCAGAACGCCATTGTTTTTCATGTCAGGAAGTTGGACAAAACCATGTTTTGTTTTTGGAAACTTGGATTGATTGAAGCCACATAATTTCTGATGTCATGCCACAATGCTATAGCCAAATCAGCATGTGCGATTTGGATATCATCCGCAGGGTCCATTCTTGGTGCTGGCACTCCTGGATAGATAAAAAGAGACCGTTGTCAGCCTTCATTTTGGTGCAGTGTGAACTTCATCCAGGATCCATATAGATATTTTTCAGATATTCACATAGTACCTATATATATATCTGCACCTATTGTTATAGCATGACTATGTGTTTGTGTGCATGTTGAGATGCATTCTTGCCATTAATCCAAAACACCAATCAACTCTTCAGCAGTGCTGGTCTATATAAGTACTTGAGCAAGTTCTACAAGAAATTGTGTTGGTTCACCGAATGCTACTATTTCACGAAAGGTGTTGAAAACATACAAGAGGCTGTATAATGTTGGATCCACATGCAGTCGTTCCCATGCAAGCAATCATGACCCATGGCTTGACTTGATCCGAACATATGCGCTGACCTATAGCTCTCGGTATCTCAGCATCCACTTGCTCAAAGTAGGGTTTGTGTTTCGTTGCCATGTCTGCGCGTGACATGCTGATAGAGTTGCAGGCGACCAGCATCGAAATTGCTGCCCAGCTTGCAGCTAGCCACGCCCTGTTGATCAAAATGCAAAAGAACCTGCAGGAGTTGAAAGATTTGCTTGATCCACCACCTCCAGTCTCAAAGAGAGATCCGCCCGAAGCTGTCGAGACAGAAGATGAGCGAGAGCACAAGCGGCTGAAGGCCGTTTATCAGCGCAGGGGTGGCACGACGACGTTGCCCTTGGGGTCAGCATGGGGCGACCCCACGATCCCTGCTGATGATGCTGTCGCACTGGGGGTAAAGGTGGAAGAAGAGGTGGATGAGGCAACAGCGCCAACTTTGATGACATGACCTTAGTATGGATTGGCCACGCCTTTGAACAGTTTTTGTACAGGATGCAGCCGTGATCATGCAGGCATCTGGAAAATCATGCATGCCGTTGTTTTGTATGATTGCATGGCATGAACCCACCAGCGAGTAAACCCGCATGGTGCACCCAGCGAGCAGTACCCGCATGGATGTCCCCACATTCTTGTCATGATGCATGTGTTGTGCAATGCTTCCCGTTATACGTGCAGGTATGGGATGCCAGATGCCGGTGCAACTTCAACTTCATCCACTCTAACAAGGTGCCACTGGGAGCAATGGGTTGTTCAAATAAAAAGATGTCACTTCACAAAACAATTTCGTGCAGATCGAAGCGGTATCCTGCATTTATGCTTTTTCAAAATCTATTTTGATTCCTGTCCACTTGCAACTATTGGCTTTTGTTCTCAACATGTATGAAACCTATACACAAGCAAAAAATGTTGTATGTTGTGAAACTTGATAGAGTCAATCAACATGATCTTAAATATATATATATATAAAGTCAAGTATGTATATATATACTCAACATATCTCTGTATAGGTGTTTTGTTTTGGTTTCTACTTGAATACATATATATATACATGAGTTTCATGCAGCGGGGACATGTGGGAATGGGCGGTCAAGTCATGCATGCATCCATGCACGGAAGAAGGCATATTATTACCCAAATATATATATATATACTCATGCATGCATCCATGCATCCATGCAGGGAAGCATACAGCATGGCCCATGTGCAGCACTCATGTTGTCTTTGCAAGCTGTCTCAACCACTGCAACTTCACGGCAGACACATTGGCTCCAAGCTGCGAAGGTTTCGACCCCATCCACCGTTGTGCTCATGGCGACTCAGCCCATGGTGTCCCTGGCTGATGTGGCATGGATGGCTCCATTCGTCGAGGGTGGCATGGGTCCTCTTGCTGACAAAACGATCTGCAAATACAGGCACTGCGGATCGAACCGACGAAGCGAGTGGATCCTGTTCCGAGGAACCGAAGGGGCCAACAAGTCCAGAGACATCGGCTTCTTGCGCCTGACTACCAAGAATCTTGGATTGGAGTTTGGAGGGGTGTGCCACGTTTGCCAATCAGCTTGAACTTGTGTGCCATGTTTGTTAAGTAGTTTGGACGTGCCGTTTTTGAAGCCATGCATGTTCCAACTTTGTTTTTTACAATGCTGAGGAAGAAGAACCGGGTCTTTGGTATGCAGGGCACATGGTCCATCTCGAAGCGCAGGGAGCAGATGGTCCTCGAGCTGAGGGATTTCGCTTGTGAACCTGGATGCCGGCTCTGGGATTTGGATTTTGTCCACGAGGGTGCTGAGTCTTGGCTGCACATGACTGCATGTCGTCCATGTAGGTATAGTGAAAGGTTCATGTCATTGCTTGACATGATATCACTTTGCTTGATAATGATGATGAGGAAGATGATGATCGCAATGACATGATGATGATGATGATGATGACGACCATACTGATGAATGGTGATGGCGGTCATGATGATGAAGAAGATGTTGATGCCGATGACGACGACGATGATGATGTTTGTTGATAGTTGTCGTTCATCGACTGTTCATAGGTTTTATGCAGTTTCTTTCATGGTTTTTGTTCACACGTTATTCATTGATTGTGCATTGTTTTGTTTCACAGTGTTTGTCACAGGTTGTTCATAGCATGTTCATAGTTTGCAGGTCTCGTTTCTTTTTTTGCCATATGTTGTTCATACTTTGTTCATGGCTTCTGCTCATCGTGTGTTCATGTTCATCCTTGGTTCATGGTTTGCATACTGCACTGCCACCGCCATACACCAAGGGCATGTTCAAGAACGTGACGGATGGAGTGATCCGCCTGTTCACCGTGGTGCATGCTGGGGCGAAGGTCTTCCATCAGTGCATGGTCATGGAGATCAATGAGATCAAGGAGGCATCGCCTGATGATGGTGCAGTTGATGGTGCAGTCCTGGCCTTGGAGGACGGCATGCTCGCCTTGACCGATGCCCCTGCTGCAGCTGATGGACATGCAGATCGTTCTCCCGCATGGACCTTATTGGAGCCCATGTGAGGGAAGCTCTTGGCAGCTTCAAATTTTGCCACTTTGGCATTGGAATGATGGCAGTGAATTTGGATTGCCATCACTTTGCATCCTCAACATGGAGGGTGGCCTTTCTGAATCTTCTTTAAGAAGATTTGGACAACCGAGAAGATGAGGAAAAAAACAGGTGATGCTGCAGGGAGTGCTACCTTGTGCCCATGCCCCATGTCCCATGCCCCATGTTCCATTTCCCATGTTCCATGTCCGCATGCCCCATGCTATGGTCATATTCAGTAAGGGTCCTTGATAATGTCACAACCTTCACCCAGGTCCAATTTATTTAGGAGATTATAACGTTTGTAGGTTTCTGAGCTGCAGATATACCCACATGTCCCCTTTGTTGCCCATTGTCCCTCCTGTCAGGTGCTTCATCGTGTCCATCGACGTTGTTGCAACTTTTCTCTCGGGATCGCGGTCTTGTTGTTGCTGTTGTTGCTGTTGAGTTTGTATGGATGGATATTCACATGTGTTACATGTACATGTTGCATTTGTTATAATGAGACATGTTTGGTTTACATCCATGCACGTGGATATATGACATGTGGATATGTTGATTGGTTAATACATGAGCAAAACATGTAGTGTTGATCAACCCATTGATGGCATGTATATTGCATCGTTTTATGTCTTTATTCACTTATGGCATGATTATAAACCCCGAAATTTTAAGGGTTGAAAAGGCCACAGTTGGGCTTGGCTCGCTGGCCTATAGCCTATAGCGGGCACTGTGCTCGCAGGTTTGTTTGGAAAACATGCATGAGTGTGTCAATATTGATCCTTTTCTATCTGTTTTCATTTCATTATACTTTGATCTATATACCAAACAATTCACAAGCCATGATGCGTATGATGCACGTTTCTTTCCTTGCAAACATGTCATTTGAGTTTCTCACAAACATGTGCTGCCATGCATGTCTCATGCAATGCGTTGCCAACACATATGTTTTACTTGTTCAACAAACACGTGTTTTTGAGCATTTTTTCAAACTGCTCGATCGTGTGAACAAAAAAGCATGCAATGATTCTGTGACACTTGTTTGGTCCTTTTTGTTCACAAATTATTTTAATTCTTAAACTTTGTCATGTGTGAAGCTTTCCGTGGAATATTTGAGCTTGCCAAAATTTTGGACACTGTTTCAGAAAAACATCAAACTAATGTCAACTTAGGTCACTTAAGTAACCTACTTACCCCACTTAGCGTACTTATGTATATGTGATCTAAGTATACTTAGTCCACTTAGTTTAAGTAGCCTAAGTATACTTAGGTAAGTAGGATAAGTACACTTAGCTAAGTGGAAACTAAGTCTCCTATGTATACTTAGAGTAAGTGGGATATATACTTAGTAAGTAGCCTATGTACTTAGTAAGTATCCTATATACTTAGTAACCAGCCTGACCCTCCAAGTAGTTAAAAACAATTGATGAATCCACAAGACAACGCATAAGATCGTGATCAGGCTCAAAGGCCCTCGGTCGTCAAGTCGGCCCTATAGACGGCTGTCAGTAGTCCCCAGCTGAATTACGTGCACAATTGAACCTCACCAGGGTAACCAAAAGAAAGTGACCACACCTGGAAGGCATGTACCTGCCTGTAACATCTTTCATGTTGCAAATTGCAACAAGCTGAACAGCCTGTCGGGCATCACTGTTCCGGTAAAGCGATGAGTCCCCAGCACAGCGGGCAGCTGCTCGACACCACGGCAGGCGACAGGTGAAATTATGAATTAACCCAGCATACAACCCCAATAGAAAAGTTTCGCATCTCTGTTGACGCCAATTTGGTATTGACAGGTAAGCCGTCTTGGCTCAAAAAAAAAGTTTCTTCAATACAACCAAAGGACAGACACCATCAGGACATACGCCACCATTTCCCGAAAAGACCTGCAAAGGGTTTTCCCAAAACAAAGTTGCCAGCATGTTGTCATAATCATCTTTTCCCATCACCATCATCATCATCATCATCATTGTCATCATCATCATCATCACCATCATCACCATCACCATCATCATCACCATCACCATCATCATCATCATCATCAAGACCACCAACTCCATCATCATCGTCGTCGTCGTCGTCGTCGTCCTCGCCATCGTCATCGTCATCGTCGTCGACGTCGTCATTATCATCATCATTATCAATCACTATCGTCGTCATCATCAAACATCATCATGGATCATCATTGTCATCATCATCATCATCATCATCCTTATCATCACCATCATCATCAACAACATCACCATCATCATCATCATCATCAACATCATCATCATCATCATCATCATTATCATGTTTCTTCTTCTTTTCCTTCCTCTTCTCCTCGTCTTCTTCTTCTTCAACATCTTCACTTTCATGCATCTACAAAGTGATGTTCTTTCGTGCATGCACAAAATGCAACTTATATACACAGGCGTAGATGCAAGTATCAATCTTACTGACAGGTGTTTAGGACCAGATGCACAGATGCAGTTTCACAGAATCTTCTTTAACACAGCTACCAAATGAATATATATATATAAATATAAATATATATATAAATATATATATATATAATATAATGTATGCAGGTCTATTGCGGAAGATATGCAGGTGCAGGTGGCGATGATTGTTTTAAAACACCGACAAGTGGATATACGCAGGTGTAAAGGGGCAGATGTAAAGACACAGGCGGCGATTAATTTCTTAAACGCAACTACAATCTTGATTTTTTCTAAAACTTCTCTTAGAGCGCCAGGGCAGCATGTATTGATGTCCATGGAATACAACCCTCTTGCGCGAAATGTCGATCATCATACATTGAGGTCAAAATGCAATGTGAGCTTGCGCTGGGCCAACCCTGTCCCATGATATGCGTCTCGAACGTCAAAAGCTGTGGTGAAAGTGTGACTTTGCACATGCTTGCTGAGTTCTTTTGCGCCATATGCGTGTCCGCCGTCGGAAATCATGCAGTAGTATGTCTGTGTAAAAGTACCCGTAGGTAAAAATTCCTCGTGCTGACACATTCCTTTTGTAAAAGTGGCTCTGTTTGTTTTGGCATTTGTGTGTAAAATTGCTCAATGTAAAATCATCTCTCTGTAAAAGTATGTGCGTAAAAAATCATGTCTGTGTGTGAAAGCATCCCTGTGCAAAAGCATCTCTGTGCAAAGGTGTCTCTGTGTAAACACATCTCTGTATAAAAGCATGTGTGATTGAAAGCATGTATGATTGAAAGTATCCCTGTGAGAGGCTATGCATGTATGTAAAAAAGAAACATGCACAAAATAAATATTGCCGTGTAAAAGTATTTGCATGTAAATGCGCCTGCCACTGTGTGTCAAAAGTTCTCTATGTAAAAGTGCTTGCACGCAATGCATGTAGAGGAATCTCTGCGTAAAAGAATGTGTCCGTAAAAGCACTGTGTACACGTATTAGCGTGTCAAAGCACCTGTGTACAAGCATCTCTGCGTAAAGGCAATTGTGTGTAACCCCCCCCCTGCATCTAAAGCACCCGTGTGTAAAAGCATCTCTGTGTTGAAAGTATCTCTGTATAAGAGCACCCCTTTATAAAATCATCTCTCTGCGTAAAACTATCGCTGTGTGAAGGCCCTCCCTGTGTAGATGCACTTGTATGTAAAAGCATCTCTCTGTGAAAACAAAAAAGGATGGAAACCTGATTCCAAAAATGGCCGGAAACCTCCCCCAAATCGTGTTTCAAACCAGCCTCACACATGTAAAATGTAAAAGTACCTCTGCCTAGATGCGTCCTAGTCCAAAAAACACCAGTGTGTAAAAGCATCTCTCCAAAAAAGTATATGCCCGTATAAAAATACCTCTTTATAAAGTATCTGTGTGTTAAAAACCATTCTTGTACAAATGTCTATTTCTGTGTAAAAGCATCTCTGCATAAGAGTATCTACTGTAAAAGCTTCTGTGTGTAAAGGCGACTTTGTGTCAAAAGAAGCCCTGTGTAAAAGCACGTGCGTGTAAAAGCATTCCTCAACAGGATCGCAGTGTGAAGGCATCTGTGTTTAGAAGTATCCGCGCGTTTGTGTGTAAAAGTTTTTTGTGTAAAAGCACCCCTGTGTAAAACACCTGCGTGAAGGTGTTTGTGTGTAAAACCATCTCTGGGTAAACGCATGTATATGTGCAAATGCCTGTGTAAAAACATGTCTTTGTGGAAGCACCTCTGTGTGAAAGCATCTGTGCACAATATTTTGGTCATTGGTTGCTGTTAGAATCTCGAAGTCGCGTAATATTTGCAGTATTTTGCAGCTGGCACCTGTACACTGCCTGGTATGACGCAACATCAGTTCATTGGACGGAGCTTTGCCATCCGACAATATTTTGCAGCAGTGCGAAGCTAACATCTGCAATTGCAGGGTATTTGCAAGATTTGGAATCATATCTGAGAACCATGTTGTGATTTTACGGCGCTCTGAAGCAAAAAAAATGTACACTGTAGAATGCTTGCAGCATTCAGAAAACCAAAACCGCGGAATACTGGCGCAAAATTTAATGCATCGCATAGTCTTTGCAATATTTCGCAGCTATCACTGGTAAACCGCATGGCATGCGCAGCATTTGAAATTTATGCCTGTAAATTGGATGCTATTTTTGCGATTTTCTGAAGCTCAAACCTGCAAGTGGGCGGTATTCGCAACATCTTGAAATTATCATCTGCATGTTGCACACGCATGGTGTTTGCAGCGTGTTGGATCTAAAATCTGTAAAATGCACGGTCTTTGCCACCCTTTGAAACCCAACACTTGTAACTTGGTTGAGACCTGCAAATCTCTGAAAGTAACATGAATAAATTGGAAAGCGCACGCAGCATTTTGTGGAGCTAGGCCTTCCTTCCGCCCCTCCCCCCCCCTCTTTCCCTTCCCCCGTAGAGATTATTTCCTTCTTTCCTGTTGGTTTTCTATTCTAATACCTTTTTCCTTTGATAAACTTGCGTGAGGGCGTGGAAGTGTAGCGTGCAGCAGGTATATCAATTCCTCGGCTGAGGTGAGCAGCCCACTGCCCTTGTTGCTGCATGTCATGAGGGAATGTTCGCGGTTGCTTCGGTAGAAGCATCATAGTAATTAAGTACGTTACTTCCTAGCATACGTCAACATCCATCCCTGCCCCCGCTTCAACCCAAACCTGCACACGCAAGGTGGTCATCGCCATCGATATCATCATCATCATCATCATCAACATCATCATCATTATCATCATCCTCGTCCTCGTCCTCGTCGTCGTCGTCGTCGTCGTCGTCGTCGTTGCCATCATCATCATCAGCATCATCATCATCATCATCACCACAATCATCACAATCATCATCATCATCACCATCATCAGCACCATCTTGCTCCTAATTATCAGAGTTATCTTCAGCAGTCACGATGGTCACCATGATAACAGCATGCAACCGCTGAAGACTACCTGGTGCATGGTGCGACTAATCAAGAAGACACACTCGAGCTTAGATTTTCGAGACGCGCAGGGAAGCACCACAGACACACAACCAAGGACCACCAACCAACCGCCCCGACACCACCAACACGACGCCTCCAAGATACGACCAAGACACCATGAACACCTTGTATCAGCATGGAAGCGGCTGAGACACCACCGAGACACCACCTGGACACCATGAAGGCACCAATGAAACACTATCAAAAGAGCGCAGCGCGATGCAGACACCTTTCAGACGCTACCGCGAGACTACCAAGACATCACAGAGACACAACCGAGACACCACAAAAACACCACAGAGACACCATCGAGACATCGCCAAGACACCAGCGACACACCACCAAGAGACAACTCAGATACCACCAAGACACCACCGAGATCAGCGACAACACCAAGACACCAGCAAGACACCACCAAGAGACAACCCAGACACCACCAAGACACCACCAAGAGACAACCGAGACACAACCGAGACACCACTGAGACACCACCGAGGCAACAAATAGAGACACCAACTAGAGACAACCGAAACACCACCAAGACACCACCGAGACACCAACTATAGAGACACCACCGAGAGACAACCGAGACACCACCCAGAACACCACCGAGACACCACCGAGACACCGGCCACGCCGGCAGCTGGGAACCCGACGGCGCCCATCCGCCTTTAGAGTTAACAACCCCAAGCTATCGCTATTGGGGAAAAAAGGCCGGCTGTTTCACTTTACTTAAACGAATTACTAGGTTGAAAATTGGAAATTCAGAGATCGGGTCGGAGGATCGAAGTTCGGGCGGAGGCTCGCTTAGGGCGTAAATTTTGGCTCGCTTGGGGCGTAAAGTGGATACATCACCACCGTGTAGGGCTCAGTATGAAGGTGTCGTGGCTCTTCTTTCCGTAAGTGCAACAACATATAAACCCTAAAGGCGTCGTGGCCCAACAAGTAATAAACCCTAAAGGTGTCGAGGCTCTTCTTGCTTTAAGTGCAACAACATATAAGCCCTAAAGGTGTCGTGGCCCTTCTTTTTTTAAGTGCAACAAGATATAAACCCTAAAGGTGTCGTGGCTCTTCGTACATTAAGTGCAACAACATATAAACCCTGAAGGTGTCGTGGCTCTTCTTACATTCAGTGCAACAACATGTAAACCCTAAAGGTGTCGTAGCTCTTTCTATTTTAAGTGCAACAACATGTAAACCCAAAAGGTGTTGTGGCCCTTCTTAAATTAAGTGCAACAACATAACAATTCTAAAGGTGTCGTGGCTCTTCTTACATTATGTGCAACAACATAGCAACCCTAAAGGTGTCGTGGCTCTTCCTATCTTAAGTGCAACAACATGTAAACCCTAAGGGTGTCGTGGCTCTTCGTACATGAAGTGCAACAACGTATAAACCCTAAAGGTGTCGTGGCCCTTCTTTTTTGAAGTGCAACAACGTATAAACCGTGAAGGTGCCGTGGCTCTTCGTATTTTAAGTGCAATAACATATAAACCCCAAAGGTGTCGTGGCTCTTCTTACATTCAGTGCAACAACATACAAACCCTAAGGGTGTCGTGGCCCTTCTTATAATAAGTGCAACAACATATAAACCCTAAAGGTGTCGTGGCTCTTCTTATATTAACCACAACAACATATAAACCCTAAAGGTGCCGCGGCTTTCCTGACATTAAGTGTAACAACATACAAACCCTACGGGTGTCGTGGCCCTTCTTATATTAAGTGCAACAAGATATAAACCCTAAAGGTGTCGAGGCTCTTCGTACATTAAGTGCAACAACATATAAACCCTAAAGGTGTCGTGGCCCCTTTTTTTGTAAAGTGCAACAAGATACAAACCCTAAAGGTGTCGTGGAAGTTCTTATACCAAGTGCAAGATATAAAGCCTTACTTTTCCCTTGGTGCCCACAGTGATCCCATTTATGCAGAAAGTGAGTCATTTATGCCCAAAGTGGTCCCAGTTATGCCCCCAGTGAGCCCACTTATGCCCCAAGTGAGCCCATTATGCCCCAAGTGAGCCCACTATGCCCCAAGTCAGCCTATTTTATGCCCCAAGTGAACCTTAAGAAATTATGCCCCAAGTGAGCCCATTTTATGCCCAAAGTGAGCCTCTCGCCCAGTCCCTACCTAGAAAGGTATTCCCCGAAGGGTTCATGCCACCGTGACGAATCCAGCAGGGGTCACACACTTGCTCAGAACTGTCGTTGCGAATTCGGTTGTGGAGTGCATCTGACGTGCAAAAACACCAACAATTAAATGACAAGATGAATATACATTTGTATATATAGACGTATAATCATAGTAGACGTTGACCGTATAAAACAACAGTACAGTGATAAAATATATGTCCCCCCAGCTGCGACTTGTATGTGCCCAGGGGCGGGGCTATCTTATATCTAATATGCAGGTACAGGAATGTGCGTCCACATGCCCTTCCGGCTGAATCCCATAGCTTCGTTGGCATGGCTAGGGAAACAGCTGCCATGCCCCCTGCAACATAACGAAGTTTTACATCTCTACAGATGATACACACACACACTTGCTCAGAAACAACATTGCGAATTTTGTTTTGGAATGCATCACACGTGCACAAAACAATCCCTTACAAACTGCCAGGAAAAATTAGTTGATCCAGTGTGAATTTCAGTGCGAAGTAAACTTTCTACGTCCTTGCTCTGAGGAAGGTTCTGATGCAGCTGAACCATTCATACTTGATCGAAAGTAATTCCAGATTGCGACAACAGTGCAGGAAAGAAATGAAGATTGAGTCGACATGCCGGTACTTGGCTTAGCCGGTTGCCATTGACGACAAAATTGAAATAGCAGGTACGTGACTCCAGCGTCCCAGAGTCATATCAGTCATGAATGCAGCCCTCTTCGTTGGGCAATCAGCTGCAAACATGAGATTGCCCCCCTGCTTTATAAAGGATGTTTAGAAGTTTTACATCTTTTCAGATGGTCCACACACACACACACACGCCCTGCAGCAGCAGGGCAGATGAAAGGGAAATGAAAGTGAGATGACAATGAAAATTAGATGACGGTTACCTAACCGGGACACGAGACGGGGAACGCAAAAGAAAGGAAAAGGAGAAAACACCATCACCAACACATCTAGCCCAGAGCGGGCAAATCCTGAAAGGGCAAGGGAAAAGAAAAAGCAGACGGACGACGGACCAAACACCGACCAGAGAAGGGGGGGGCGGACAGAAGCGCCGGACACAACCTACAAGGCGAGAGCCAAACCTACCTCGGCACGCGAAGGACCCAAACCTGACTTACCACGGGAGCACACATGAAATAGGGGACCAATGGGGACCTAGCTAAGAACAATTGATGCATCCACAAAATCAATGCATAAGATCGTGATCAGGCTCAAAGGCCCTCGGTCGTCAAGTTAACCCTATAGATGGCTGTCAGTCGTCCCCAGCTGAATTACGTGCACAATTGAACCTCACTGGAGCAACCAAAAGAAAGTGACCACACCTGGAAGGCATGTACCTGCCTGTAACATCTTTCATGTTGCAAATGCTGAACAGTTTCTCGGGCATCACTGGAAAAAGGAGGTTGTCGCAGCTCAAGTCTACCAACCCTCGCAGTTCCTGTAACACGATGAGTCCCCAGCACAGCGGGCAGCTATTCAACACCACGACAGGCGACAGGTGAAACTATGAAAAAAGGCCGGGCGCTTCACTTTACTTAAAACGAATTACTAGGCTGAAAATTGCAAATTCAGAGATCAGGTCGGAGGATCGAAGTTCCTACCTAGAAAGGTATTCCCCGAAGGGTTCATGTTTCCGTGACGAATCCAGCATGGGTCACACACTTGCTCAGAACTGTCGTTGCGAATTCAGTTGTGGAGTGCATCTGACGTGCAAAAACACCAACAATTAAATGACAAGATGAATATACATTTGTAAAGATAGACGTATAATCATAGTAGACGTTGACCATATAACAACTCCAGTGCCCAATGTCGTCTTGCGATGCAAGAATCTGCTGAAAAATAGTTTGCGGCTGTTCGGAGCAGCTTCACTTGAGCAGGATTGAAGTTTCCCGGGGTGCAACACAAACGGCAGGATCAGCGAGACGAAAAGGCTGGTAAAAGCAAGGCCAACTGTTTCGCTTTACTTAAACGCATTACTGAATTAAAAATGTCAATTCGGAAGTCCAGTCTGTCAAAATTAACCCTAAAAAGAGTTGCCTCAAATGGCTCCATTGCGCCATTAGAGAAGAATTGGATCATTGTAGTGATCCGTTGGGAACTGAATCCCATAAACCTAAACCTAGACCCAACCTTGTATATATATATATAGATAGATAGGACAACGGTGGCCACCAGCTGCGACTTAAATGCGCCCAGGTGCACCACCGAAGTCTTGCGGGTACGTTTTTCACGGGTCCCGGCTGGGTGTCTTCGTTGGTCACCGACCCCCCAGGGACCCCGGTGACCCCCCGCTATATGAAAAAAAAAGTATCGCTGAAGTTTTACATCTACACAGATGTTACACACACACACACTCACTATATTGTCACACACAACTCTGTCACGCACCAACATTGTCACACACACAGAGCTGTCTCACTCAGGCCACCTACGCATGTATGCAACACGTGCACACACATTTGCCATCGCACTGTATTCTTTACCGATTCATCTTCCACCGCATCCATCTATCTTGCCCCTCCCTATCCAGTCCTTTAATTTTTGTTCATTGATGGGGCAAAAAATGCAAACGCAGCTGCCATCGATGGCAAGGATGCGGTCACCTTGGGCTCCAGTGCAAACCGTTTTATCACCTTCGGTTGTGTGTTCCCAGTGGTCCTAATTTGCGGTTCGGTTGAGATTCATGCCCTACATCCCAAATCAGATCCCAGAGGAGCCTACAGTGCTGGCGGGCCATGGACCAATGCGCAGGCGGGGCTCAGCCCAGCATCCGGAAACGAATTCTGGTTCTAGCAACGTGTAGCTACGCTCACGCCACCGTGAGGAGGATCTTTCACAGTAAGAGGTTGTGCAGAGCAGGTTGTTCTTTGGTGCTGCTGCGCTACTGTTAGGCTTGCTACGAAGTTTTGTTTTGTCTGTGGAATGGGATCATCCACCTGACGTCAACTTGATAGCCGAAGCATTGATGATAGCCTCTTCCGGCGTTGTGTCATGTCCAGGGTTGCCATGAGGTTTGATGAATTTACCTTACATGAACGATGTCTTTGCTTCTCATCCCTACCTTGGATGATGTTGACAGTGGTCGTGATGCCGTGTCATAAATTATTCCCGCGGAGGTTCAGGCCACCAACAGTTTCTGTATCTTTATGTTGTGTTACACAAGCGCCCGCGAAAAGCCGGAAGGTCAAGTACTGCTACGACCAGTATCTATCACTCAGTGCAAAAATTGCTCTGGACTGTGCTATGGATCCTCGACCTGTAAAGTCCAGCCACAGTAGTCCAAGCGGGGAGGGAATGAGTTTGCCTTCACCTTTCCATGTTTAAACGCGGAAACATTTTGAACAAAGAACGTTGGGCTCGTCGGTCAACGGTGTCATGCCCTTCCCGCGGCTGAGGGCAAGGTTCGTCAAGAACTCCCAGGCATTGAGTTTATCAACGTGGGCTACAAAGGTCCTGATGCTTGCAACACTCATCCAGCCATCTACATTCAGTCCAGCCACTTGCCAAGCAGAAAGCAGCTTGCTGGGTGTAAAGCGGAACATTGATTGGGTCTAGCAATTGCCTTCAAAAAGCCCGAATTTGTTTTTCGCAAAAACATCTGCGTCAACATGACGCCCAAAATTCGACCAGGCAGAACCAGGGATGACCTGGGCTCCGTTTTCATCTTCAGCCTTTGAGAACCAGATCGGGGCATGTCTGATTGCCACCAAGGGGGGACATCTTTTTTTTCAGTAGGCCGAGTCCATTTGCCCAGGCAACACGGGCTGTTGGGCAGACATTGGCATGCATCTTGGTTGCATGTTTGCCAGTGACTCTTGGGCTCAGGGTCAAGTGATTCAAGATTCTTCTTGTGTCTGACAAAGCCCAGGAGCATCGAGGACTTTACAGGCGCGTTACCCACAGCGGAGAGTGCCGAGTTCATGCGTAACATTTTTTTGAGGGCGTGGGCGCAAGTTTCTAGGCCACAGGCCTTTTCAGAAGCAACGCATCAATTCAGACTTTCTTGCTTCAAAGTGTATGGGTACGGTATCCTGGCACGGAAGCGGTTTTGTTTTCGAAAATCAATATACGAACAACACATGGATATTTTGACCCGTGACGTGGCCCCATGATGTCCCACACCGCTCCCTTATTTTCAATGTCGCTCCACATGCCAGGGAATCAGAAGCTGAACCTGGGGGTCCCGGGCTGCACCGATTGCGGCACCGCTATCCACGAGCTACTCCATAGCATGGGAATGGCCCATGAGCAATCGAGACCAGACCGGGATACCTTCGTGGAGATTAAGTGGGACAATATCATGAGCAGCATGTACAGCCAATTTGCCAAGGATCCACATGCTGACACCAGCGTGGACTATGATATTATGTCAATCATGCACGACGGAAGATTTCATTGGAGTAACAATGGGAAAGAAACCATTGTGGTGAAGGAGGCAGGGTACCGCCTTTACACCGATGATCCTGGACAACATCACAGATATGCGATCGGCCAACATATCATGATGACCCAGAACGATGTTCGGCAACTGGCGAAAATGTACAACTGCACGAGCAATACGATCTGTGGAACTGGACGGACAGACGTTCGAAACGTCAACAATGGAGCGCCTAGCGCATCAATTAAGGCATGCTCCGCCCAGCCACTTGTAGAAAATCTTGCTATGGTCGCGAAAAACCTTTATTTCAATGTGCTGTAATATGTAAACATCATAGCCTTTTTTGGAGGGGTAACACCCTGTACCTATCCTAATAGCTGTAACGACCGATAAAAGGATTTCTTTGTAATTTGGGCAAGCTGTGTTTTGAGCGTTTACCTTCGCATGAAAAATCGCGCTTTCTGGCGCTTTCCTCTGCGGGAAGATCGTGGTCTAGATCGTGCTCTCTGGTGTTCTCCTTCGCGCAAAAATTGTGCTTTTTGGTGCCCTCCTTCGTGCCAAGAATCGTTTATTTTTGGTGCTTTCCTTTGTGGAAAAATGGTCTAGATCGTGCTTTGTGGCGCTTTCCTCCGCGCAAAAGTCGTGCTTTTGGGTGCGGTCTAGACGGTGACCGCTTGTTACAGCTTTTAGGATAAACTCAACTCGTACCCCACTGCCCTGGATTTGGGGGGGTTAAGCCACCAACACGAAGAGAATAGAGTCGGAGTCCTCAGCTTTGCACTCCTTCCAATCGGATTTGTTTTCAACATCACGCGTCCCTGATTTGGCATTGTTGCGACGCAATGTGTGGTGCGTGAGGGTTCCACGCCGGTCTAGGGGCTTTGACTTAAGATGCATCAGACCTGTGTTATCCGTGGGTCAGGGCCAGACCGATATCTTTCACGGATATCAAAGACACTTGGTCGCAGACAGCGGTGATCCCCTAGCAAGCGACCATTTTAGGGACTGTGGGGAGGCTGATAGTTGTCGATGTGAAATAGCGCTAGTACTTCAGACGTGTCGGGGAAAGATTGCAGAACGAAAGACATTTATCATCACGTCGGATTTTGAAATATCAAAGAGTGACCAACAAGTTTGCACGTAAGTGCGGCGATTTTCCTTGCATGGTCCAATGGCCCAATGCAACAACAAGGGGATTCTCATTCACCAAGCCTGCAGACGGTCCATTTGAATGGACTTAAAAAGAATTTTACCACCTAATTGCAAGACGGAATGCCTTAAGTATCCAGCTTGCACAGCGGTACCTATGTGAAACGATTGTGAGCTCGTAGCGGCCCAAGAAATCATGTAATTTCAGACTTGCCATGCCATAATCTGTCAACGCCTACGCCTAATAACCAAATTGATCCACTAAAGAGAGTTGAATATTTCGACGCGATCCGCAAGCTTCCAATTTTTGATTTGCTGCTGCATGGACCTGCCCAGTGCAAGAATGCCTAAGGCGTAAGCTACGTGACTGCTGCAGCTTTTTCCTTGGTCGCCTCTTCTCTGGCTTGTTGCTGCTTCTGCTCCTTCTCTATCAGTCAGAGCAAGAATGAAGACTCAAGGCTGGAACTTTTTGGGTTACGTATTTTAGCAGGCTTTCCCGATGCAAGGCCCTCTTGCGGCGGCAGTCGGTTACAGCCTTCATTCATGATCCGGCACTTTTGATTGTTGGGGGATCGACTTTTGGATCTGCTGGTAGCGGGCTACAACTTCGAACTAAATTCGCACTCGGCGTTTAGTGCAGCCCCTGGTCACACTGGGGCGGAATTCCAATAGAAGAGCAGCGGCGCTCTTGTTACTGTCCAGTCAGAATTTGCGCGACTTCATGTTCCAGAAACGCTCGCAGATTGCGAAACAGTGCGTGCCAGTAAGATCTCGCCACAGTCGCGTGCGCGCGCGCGCGTATTCCAGCACTAGGTATCCAAGAGTTGTGGTGCTTTTCTTGTTCGCTTTAATCTCGCGCGTGTTTTTTGCCGCACCTTGTCCAGACCCTATCGGGGAAACGCAGAAACACAGACCTTCCCTCGGCGACCAAGACCAATAGGCGCACGAAGCTCAGAAATATTGTTTCAGGCTTCCTTCCAGACACTGGCCAAACCTTCCAGACACTGGCCAAAGCGTGCAAGATTGTGTGCTCCAGGGCCGCCAAACCTGCAAAAGCACTGTGTTTGGCATCCTTGCTGATTGCCACTTACCTCCAACGCATGGCTTAACCAGCCAACTGGGGACGCGTGCTCCTTGCAGGATGGACCGCTCCTACTTATCTAGTTATAACCTAGTTATAAGTAGGTTTTAACATGGTTTTAAGTAGATTAAGTTGGTTTTAAGTAGAATGTAAGTAGGTTAAGTAGCATTTGTACTTAGCTTACTTATAAGTAACTTGATCTTACTTATATGTAACTTATACCACTTGTTAAGTAGAAATAAGTAGAATTAAGTAGGTTTATCTTGCAGTAACATAAATAATATAAGTAACTTAGTTCTACTTAGTCCTACTTAGTTCTACTTGGTTCTACTTAGTTCTACTTATGTTCTACTTAATTCTACTTATCCTACTTATGCAAAAACATTTCCTTTGATGATATTCAGTTCCCCAGCAGAGTTTTTTCTTTGTTTTTCTAAAGATCAGCGGCAAGTTGCCTTGACTTGATTTACTTGAGTTTGTGCTTCGGCACATTTTTGTTCATTTTATGGATGTGGAGGTTAACATGAATGGAAAAGAGGCATGCTTGGAGACGTTTTCAGTTGATAATTCATGAGTTTGTTTCCGGTGAAACCTGGTTGAAAGTTAAAATATGTTGCAAATATATGATTATCCACATCTCGATTGAAAGTATTGATGTTGTATTTTTTGTATGTTTTGATGCTGCGTTTGCATTTGGAGCGGTGTGGCCGCTTTCGACATAGGAAATCATGTTGATTTATTTTTTGCGATATCATGGTGACATGACTGGCAGAGCGGTGTGTCCGCTAGATGTTACTTTCTTGCATTGTTTTGCATGTAGCGGTGTGCCCTTTTTTTTGGTTGCTGAATTGAGATATTGGAGGTTGAAACACCATGGATGTTGTATCGCTGTTTCGCTCTCGCCATGGCTGTAGTCTTGTCATTTTGTTGAAACTCATGAAGTTTGGACAAGATTTTCAGCACTTTGTTTGAAAACAATAGAATGTTGAACTGCCTTTGTTTGAAAACAATAGAATGTTGAACTGTTTGCAAACATAGAGCACTGCCCTGCGATGGCAACACTGATCTTTTTCTTCAAAGAATGGACGCAATCTTTCCAAAATCTTCGTCAGGACATTTATATGAAATGAGCAGTCTTGAAACATGAAACTGTATCGTATTAGATATAAGGCCAGACAGTTTAACTACAGATTCTTGAAGAATGGCTTTTCAAAGGTATATAAAAGGTATATATATATATATAAGGTATGGATAGAGTATAGATAGGGTATAGATAGGGCGAAGAAAAATACAAGAAAACGGACCAGGAGTATAGATAGGGTGGAGAAAAATACAAGAAAACGGACCAGGAGTATAGATAGGGTATAGATAGGGTATAGATAGGGCGAAGAAAAATACCAGAAAACGGACATGGAGTATAGATAGGGTATAGATAGTGTGAAGAAAGATACCAGAAAATGGACCGGGAGTATAGATAGGGTATAGATAGGGTATAGATAGGGAGAAGAAACATACAAGAAAACGGACATGGAGTATAGATAGGGTATAGATAGGGTATAGATAGGGCGAAGAAAAATACCAGAAAACCGACATGGAGTATAGATAGGGTATAGATAGGGTATAGATAGGGTGAAGAAACATACCAGAAAACGGACATGGAGAATAGATAAGATATACATAAGGTATGGACAAAGATTGACGAACAAAACATGCACAGATATAAAGCGGACACACCGCTATGGTTTTGTTCAAAGAAAAATCATGTTCAAGAAAAAGCGGCCACACCGCTGAGGTTTTGGTGTTTGAACAAAACATGCTCCAAAAAAAAACGGTCACACCGCTATGGTAAAGAAAAATCATGTTCAAAAAAAAGCTGCCACACCGCTGAGGTTTTGGTGTTTGAACAAAACAAGCTCAAAAAAAAGCGGTCACACCGCTATGGTTTTGTTTCGGAAAAAAAACATGTCGAAAGAACACACAACCATCCCCGAAACATGTTTGTTTGGTACAAAAGAATGCACCAAAACAAAAAGCGGCCACACCGCTAGTCATTTTATCTTATCTTCACAATAGACCAAAGTATGCTGGCGATGAATGAAAGGCGCTCTCATTGCCTCTCTTGCCACTGCTACTGCTATACTGTCAAAGCGGTGTGACCGCTCAAGTTGTTTTAGATCCAATGTATCGCATGTATTCCTTGTTGACACCTCTAGTCCCATAAACAACAAGGTTTTTTTTGCTTTCACAACACAACAGCGGTGTGGCCGCTCCGATCAAACACCTGTCCAAGCGGTGTGCCCGCTAGTGTTTAACGACAATAAGCTATTTGCCAACACAAAGAGCATGCCATGAATTGATTCCTACGTTAAATAACCCGTGGCGAACTCCAACGATATCATGATTCGACTACATGTGACAGCCATGTGCAAGCTTTCTGTGATGCAAATGACTATCATTGCATCTCAAAAAAGAAAAAAATGCTGAAAAACATTGTCTTTGAAAAAAAAACCTACTTATTGAAAAAACATCAATTTTGACCAAATTTACTTCATTCTACTTAATTCTACTTAATTCTACTTATAACCTACTTATTTCTACTTATGTTATGTATTACTTTTTAATTAACGCTAAGTAGGAAATAAGTAGTTCATAAGTAGGTTAAGTATATGCAAGTAGAAATAAGTAGTATAAGTAGATGTGGACCATCCTGTGAATCAAGCAGCTGAGCGACTGTGTTGGTGAGTGAAATATTTTGAGCGCCAATGAGTTTGGAAGGTTTTCATTTCACCAACAGTAAATACCCAGTTCTGCCACGCTGCTTCGGTACCAATTCTCCCTGCAAGGTCGTTGCTGCGAGAGCCTTAACCTTTGCCCCCGCCGTGTGCGTGGTTTTCAAAGATGACCGGGTGAGGCATTGTTGGATTTTCCATCCGCCAAGAGATGTTTACGAAAATGCACCTAGGTGCCCATGAGAATAGCGGCCTCAGTTTCACCCAGCGTTGCCCGGAAGATCTCTGGCAGCAGAATTTGCGTCGCCTGCCGGGGCAGTAAAAAAAAACAGGCGCACGTGCCAGAATTCATTTTGCATCCTTGCAGCTCTAGTTTTAACGCTTGGTATCTAGTTCCATGTATTGCTGCTTGCATCCAACAAAGTGAACCGGTCGCAGTTGGCGATCCTTTTAATTTCCAAATTTGAGCTTTAAACCTGAAACCGTCAAGCCTCGTCTCATCAAGCCTTGATTAAAGCTATATTTTCAACCCTTGAACTTGCAATATGAAGCCCTAAATATTGAACCTTCAAGCTTTTATTCCTTGAAGTGCGAACCTCCACCGTTCACCCTTAAGCCCTTAACCTTGAACCATGAAACTTTTCGACGTGAATCTTGGACCTTATGTTTTACAATCCTTGATTATCTACAGTATGGCGATGAGTTCGAAACATCGTAAAAGCACTTGTGCGGTATACCTTGAAATATAAATATTCAAAGCTGAAACTTCAGGATTTGGCGAGAAGATCTGAACCGTCAAACTGTGGATCTTCAAAACTTGAACAGTATTGCCTTGAGCCCTTCATACCGGCTTTAAAAACACGATTCGAATTTTCGACCAACATTACACATTCGGCCTTGTGGCACAGGTGCGCCACACAGTGGCTAGGGGCGCTTGCTTGACCTTGAAAAGTTTTTTCCCCCGTCCCCTTCTTTCCAGTGGTGGTCCGAATCCATGTGTCTCCCAGGCGCGGCTCTCTGGATGTCTGTCTTCACTGGTCTCCACATTCGTTTGTCTCCCAGTCTGGCTGGTTGCGTCTGGCTCTCCGGATGCCCCCTCTCCCTTCATTTGTCTCCCGTGGCTGGTGGTGCCCGGCTCTGCGGATGTCTGTCTTCACTTGTAGCCGGAGACTCTTTGGATGTGGCTGGTGGTGTCCGGCTTTCCGGGTGTCTGTCTTCACCTGTCGCCCTTCATCTGTTTCCCCGTCTGGCTGGTGGTGTCCGGCTCTTTGGATGTCTATGTTCACTTGTCTCCCTTCATGTGTCTGTGGATGTCTGTCTTCAATTGGCTCCCTTCATTTATCCTGGTGTGGCTGGTGGTGTCCGGCTCTCCGGATTGTCCTCCTTCATCTGTTTCCCGGTCTGGCTGGCGGTGTCCGGCACTCCGGATGTCTGTCTTCAGTTGTCTCCCTTCATGTGCCTCCCTGTTTGGCTGGTGGTGCCCGGCTCTCTGGATGTCTGTCTTCAATTGCCCCCCTTCATTTGCCTCCCAGTCTGGCTGAAGTGCCCGGCTCTGTGGATGTCTGTCCTCGGTTGTCTTTTCCCCAAACAGTTCATTGTTGCGTTTCCCTATTCTCTTAAATATGTACCAGGCGCTGTCCACATGGTGGTGTCCGGCTGTCCCAATGTCTCCAATTAATTTGTCCCCCCATGTGGCAATTCATTTAGTGTCCAGCTCCCGGTGTCTCCAGTTCATTTGTCCCCCCCCTTGTAGCAATTCATTTGTTTCCCAGTCTGGTGGTGCCCGGCTTTCCAGATGTCTCCAATTCATTTGTTTCCCCATCCAGCAATGCTTCCCAGCTTGCCTAGTGACTAGTGGTGCCCGGCTCTCCGCATATCACCAAATAAATCATTTGTCTCATTTTGTGGCATTTGTTTCCCAGTCTGGCTGGTGGTGTCCGCCTACCCCTGTGTCCCCCATTCCGTTCCCCCTGTGGCATTTCATTTGTTTCCCAGTCTGGCTGGTGGTGTCCGGCTCTCCCACTGTCTCCCATTCATTTGTCTCCCCTTGTAGCAATTCGTTGGTCTCCGAGTCTGGCTGGTGGGGGCCCGGCTCTCCAGATGTCTCGAATTCATTTGTTTCCCCATCTAGCAATTCATTTGTCTCCCAGTTTGGATGGTACTGCTTCGCTCTCCACATGTCTCCAGTTCGTTTGCTCCCCGCCTTGTAGCATTTCATTTGTCTCCCAGTCTGCCTGGTGGTGTCCCGTTCATTTGCCGCCCCATCTAGCAATTCATTTGTTTCCCAATCTGGCTGGTGGCGTCGCGCTTTCGCTCGTGGTGTCCGGCTCTCCGGATGTCTCCGATTCATGTGTCTCCCATCTAGCAATCCATTTCTCTCCCAGTCTGGCTGGTGGTGTCCGACTGTCCCAATGCCTCCAAGTCATGTGTCTCCCCATCTAGGAAGCCATCTGTCTCCCAGCCTGGCTGATGCTGCCCACCTCCCCGGATGTCTCCAATTCATTCGTCTCCCCATGTAGCAATTAATTTGCCCCCATCTCGCAAACCATTTGTCTCCCAGTCTGCCTGGTGGTGCCCGGCTCTCCAGATGTCTCCAAGTCATTTGCCCCCCAATGTGATGTAGCAGTTCATTTGTGTCCCAGCCAGACTGTGTTTGCGTGACTCTCCCGATGCCTCCAATTCATGTGCCTCCTGATCTAGCAATGCATGTGTCTCTCAGTCTGGCAGGTGGTGTCCAGCTCTTCGGATGTCTCCAATTCGTGTGTCGTCTCTTTTAGCAATTCATTTGTCTCACAGTCTGCCTCATGGTTTCCGGCCCCCCGCGTGTCTCCAATTCTTTTGCGTCCCCTTGTAGCAACTCATATGTCTCCCAATCTGGCTGGTGGTGTCCCGCTCACCGGATGTCTCCAGTTCATGTGTCACCCCATCTAGCAATTCATTTGTCTGCCAGTCTGGCTGGTGGTGCCCGGCTCTCCAGATATCTCCGATTCATGTGTCGCCCAATGTAGCAATTCATTTGTCTCCCAATCTGGTGTTCCGGGGTCTCCCGATGTCGCCGATTCATTTGCCCCATCTAGCAAATCATTTGTCGCGCAGCCTGGCTGGTGGTGTCTGGCTCTCCGGATGTCTCCAATTCTTATGTCTTCCCATCTATACATTTGTCTCCCAGTCTGGCTGAATTCATGCGTCTCCCAGTCTCGCTGGTGGTGTCCGGGTCGCCCGACGTCTCCAATTCATCTGCCTCCCCAACTAGCAATTCATGCGTCCCGGCGTCTGCCATGGCTGGTGGTGCCCGGCTCTCCTGATGTCTCTAGTTTCACTTGCTACCCCATCTAGTAATTCATTTGTCTCCCAATCTGGCTGGCGGTGTTGGCCTCTTCTAATGTCTCCAATTCATTTGTCTCTGCAATCCACACTTTACACTTTACACTCCGCACTGCGCATTCTACAGTCCGCGCTTCGCACTCTACACTTTACATTCCACACTCTACACTTTACACTTCACGATTTACACTTGGCACCCCACACTCTAATTATTAACTTGGCACCCCACACGCTACAATTTACAGCAACGCTCCACACTCTACACTTTACACTCCACGCGCTACACTTTACACTTTACACTCCACACTCTACCCTTTACACTTTACACTCCGCCCTTTTCCCACCTCACACTTGACAGTCCACACCCTACACTTTACTCTGTGCTTTTTCACTTCACGCTTTACACTTGGCACTCCGCAGTCTACACTTTACACTCCGCACTGTACACTTTGGACTTTGCACTTTGCACTCCCCACTCCACACTCTACACTTTGCACTTTACACTTCACACTTTCCACTTGACACCCCACACTCTACACCTTACACTTTACGCTTCCCACTCCTCACTCAGAACTCTACGCACTACACTATACACTTTACATGTGACACTGCACGCTCTACACTCTACACTTTACACTTCACGCATTACACTTTACACCACGCGCTCCACACTCTACCCTCTGCACTTTTTACTCCACACTCTACACTTTACACTCCATACATTAAACTTGACGCTCCACACCCCACACTTTACACTTTACACTCCACACTCTACACTCTATACTTTACACTTTGCACTTTACACTCCACGCTTTGCACTTTACACTCCACACTTTACACTTTACAGCCCGCACTCTGCACTCCACACTCTACGCCCCAAACTCTACACTCTACACTCTACACATTACACTCTGCACTTGACACTGCGCGCTCTACACTTTGCACTCCACACTCTACACTTTACACACCGCACTTCACACTGCGCACACACTTTACACTTGACACTCCACACTCTACGCTTTACACTCCACGCACTACACTTTCCATTCCACACTCTGCACTTTACACATTACAGTTGACAGCCCACACCTGACACTATACGCTTTACACAGTACAAGACTTCAGACTCTACACTTCACACTTTGCACTTCATATTTCACCTGAAACTCCACACTTTACACTTTGAACTTCGCTCTTGACACTGGACACTCCGCACTCTACGCTTCACACTCCATGCCCTAAACTTTACACTTGACGCTCTGCGCTCTACATTTTACACTCCACACTCTACACGCTACACTTCACACTCCACTCTCTATCTACACTTGACACCCCACGCCCCACACTCTACACTACACTTTACACTCCACACTCTACACTTCACACTGTACACTGTACGCTCCAGACTTTACACTTTACAGTCCACACTCTACACGTTACACTTTCACACTTTACACCTTACACTTCACTCTTCACACTTTACCCTTGAGGCTCTGCACTTTACACTCTACACTCTACACTTTAAACTCTACACGTCACACTCTACACTGGGCACTTTACATTTCACAATTTACATACACCTTACACTTGACATTTTACAGTCTACACTTTGCACTCCACACCCTAGACTTTTCACTTCGCAAGTAGCGTCTTCAACGCACAATCATGCTGTGCCGAAGATACGCAAAGGGCCGCAGCCACGGGTTGCACCATCTATGAGGTTTTCCTCCCTATGTCTTTCGACACCTGTACCACTAACATACGTGTGAGCATTCGGGTTCGTGGGCTGCATCTTGTTCGACATCTCAACTTTCAAAAATGCTCCGAGCATGTGGCGCTTTTAGCATTTTGACTTCAAAATGTGCTTCCAGCCACAACGGCGTGCGCTTTTTGAGCATCTCGACTTCCAAAATGCTCTGAGAATGTTGTGCTTTTCGCATGTCGATTTCGAGACGCGCTTAGCGCCACACATTGCTGAACACCTCAGCTTCCAAAAGCGCCCCGAACCAGAGAGTTTTCCCGACTGCATGGCGAAGGGTTCTCGTTTTACTTTCTGCCGGTCTGGGGGTTGAGACTGGTTCGCTCGACGCTGCCTTTATGTTCGCAACCGTCCGCGGGTGACCGCGCTGAGGGCACCTATGACAGTGCCTATAGCGAGTGCTGTAAAAGCGGTCGTATTTGGAGGCTTCAAACGTCGCGTAACCTGATTTCAGGTGGCAGGCGTGGCACTCCGTGATATTCCAACATGTTTCATAACGTGTCAAAAGTCGCTCTGTGTGACGGGCGCTATATTTCAGCATCGTTTTCAGAAGATGAGTAGCGCTTTTCGTGGCAGGGGTAACGCTTTGGAGACCTCCATCTTCATTTTGCGTGGCAGGGGCAGCACTCTAGACATGTCGTGCTGCGTGTCTTTTTCATATCGCAATGGCAGGGCTGCGTCAAGTCGTGTCAACGTGCAACTTCCATGGCAGGCGTGGCGTTTTGTGAGATGTGTTGAAAATTGACAGAAGCCTTGCACGAAACATCGATTTTGAAGCTACAAAGTGTGAAAATTTGAGGACGTCTGGCACGAAATGCTCGTTTTGAGCTTCTAACATGTCTCGTCTCGATTTTCTGGAATTGTTGTGGCATCGCCGTTCCTTTGGGGGAAGCTGCAAAACTTCTCATTTCACGGAAGGTTTCAGAAGAGGTGATAATGCCATTTTGCATGGGGGGCATGGCCCTTCGGACATTCTCACGTTCTCACGTGTCTGATAAAGTGTCGAAAGTCTTGTTGTGCGACAGGTGCAATACTCTTGCAAGGTTTTCAGAAGATGAGTTGCATGTTTCGTGGCAGGTGCAGCGCTCTGGAGGCCTCCATCGTCATTTTGTGTGACAGGCGCAGCACTTCAGACGTGTCGTGTTGCGTGGCTTTTGAAAATCCCATCGTCAGGGCTGCGTCAAGCGGTGACAACGTGCAAATCGCGTGGTAGGCGTGGGGCATCGTGAGACTGTCATTTTGCCTGGCGGGCGCAGAATTTGGTGAAGATCAACCGTGTGTGGAGTTCCATTTTGCGCGGCGGGCGCAGTATCCGGGACATCCTATACACTGGATACTACACTTTACACTTCGCGCTTGGTACTTGACACTTGACACGCCACACTCCACACTTCACAATTTGCACTTCACCCGCTACACCTTACACTTTACATTCCACACATTACACTTTAAACCTTAAATTCCGCACTCTACACTCTACGCTCCACGCTCCACACTCTACACTCTACACTTGTACTTAACACTCTACTATACACTTTACACTCAGCACTTTACACTCTACACTTTACACTCAGCACTATACACTTTATACCTGACACCCCACACATTACACTTTTACACTTCACACTTTACACTTGACACACTACACTTTACACTTGTCACTCTACACTATACACTTGGCACTCTACACTTCACGCTTTACACTTTGCACTCTACGCTGTTTACGCGACACTCTACACTCTACAGTTTTTACTGTACACTTTACACTTCATGCTTTACACTTGACTCTGCACTCTACACTTGACACTTTTCACTTCACATTCTGCACTTTACGCTCTGCACTCCAAACTCTACAGTCCACGCTTCACTCTTGACATTCCAAACTCTGCGCTCTACACTTTACACTTGACACCCCACACACTACACTTCACGCTTTACACTCTACACTTCACACTTCACACTTGACACTCGAATCTCTACGTGTTGCACTTTACACTGTACACTTGACACTCCACACTCTACACTTTACACTCCGCACCCTACACTTTGCAAGTCACAGTCTGCACTTGACACTCCACACTACGCTTCGCGCTCTACACTTAGCACTTGACACTTGATACTCTACACTACGCTTTCCATTTGACACTCTTTACTTTATACTCTACTCGCGCTTTACCCTTGACACTCCACACCTTGCGCTTTGCGCTTTACACTTGACACCCCCACTCTACCTTTACACTCCGCAATCCACATTTCATACTCTACACTGTACACTTTACACGCGCGCTTTCCACTTGACACTTCGCACTGCATACTTTTCACTAGACACCCCGCACTCTACACTCTACTTCACACGTCTCACTTGACACTCCACAGTCTAAACTCTACACTCCACACTCTACACTTTGCACTCCTCCGCTTTCCACACTCTACACTTTACACTCCGCACTTGACACTTTACGCTCGAGACTTCACACTCCACTATCCCCACTTCAAACCCTACATGTCACAATGCGGGCTCAACGCTCCACTGTCTTCACTATTCACTATCTTCACACTCCAAACTCTGCACTCCACCCCGCTCCACACTCCACAGTCTACACTGGCACGGTAACAGGGGAAACATTGACAAGACGTTGAAACAACTTGTTGACAAAAGTGTTTGACGTGACGGTATCCGGATCCGTTGGTTTCTCTTGTTTTGTACATTTTGGCTTCGGCATGTGCCTCGCACCACGGCCGCATGCACTTTTTCGGCATTTTAACTTCCAAAAGTGCTTTGGACGTGAGGCAGCTTTAGCTTTTTGACTTGCAAATCTGCTTCGCATCACAACGACGTACAGTTTTTTCATGTCTCATCTGAACAGATGGCTCCGCACCCGCCACTTTAGCGAGCCTACTTTTCGATCCCCCGCCCGAAAGACTGATAAATACAGGCGCTGTGCGGTTTTTTCTACCTTTTCCGCGCTTTGATCTTTTTCCCGAATGCGTAGCCTCTGGGGGTCTGGGGGTTGCGGGTGTGTTCGCTCGACGTCGCGTTTATGTTCGCAACCGTCCGCAACCGTCCGCAACTGTCCGCGTGAGGGTCAAATGGCCACGCCTATGGCACGTTCTGCGAAGGGGGTCATTTTCGGAGGTTTCGCGTGGCAGGCTTGGCACGTCGTGACGTTCAGACGTGTTTTGTAACGTGTCGAAAGTCGCTTTGTGTGGCAGGCGCCATACTTTTGCGTCGTTTTCGCAAGATGAGTTCGCAGTTTTCGTGGCAGGCGCAGCACTTTGGACGTGTCCATCGTCATTTTGCGTGGCAGGCGCACCACTTTAGACGTGTCGTGTTGAGTGTTTTTTGCAAATCGCATTGGCAGGGCTGCGTCAAGTGGTGACAAGTTGCAAATTCCGTGGCAGGCGTGGCATTTTGTGACATGTGCTGAAAATTGACGGAAGCCTCGCACGAAACATCGATTTTGAGGTTGTAAAATTTAGAGGTTCCTACGAACACTCGTAGGAAAACGTCGATTTTGAAGCTACAAAGTGTGAACATTAGAGGAAGTCTCGCACGAAATGCTCGTTTTTCTGCACCCACGTGTCTCGTCTCGAGTCTCTGGTTTTCCTGTGGCGTCGCCGTGTCTATGGGGGAAGCTGCAAAACCTCTCCTTTTCGAAGGTTTCCAAGCAGGTTGTCATGTCGTTTTGCGTGGCAGGCGCAACACTTTGTGACATTCCAACCTGTTTGATAACGTGTCGAAAGTCGTTTGTGTGGCAGGCGCCATACTTTTGCGTCGTTTTCACAAGATGAGTTGCAGTTTTCCTGGCAGGCGCCGCATTTTGGAGATCTCTGCCGTCATTTTGCGTGACAGGCGCAGCACTTCAGACGTGTCGCATTGCGTGCTCTACGCTCCACACTCTGGACTCCGCACTCCACCCTTTACACTTCACACTCCACACTTTACATTTCACACTTTACACTCTACACTCCACACTCTACACTTTACACTCCACGCTCTACACTGTACACTCCCCACTCCACACTTTCCACTCCACACTCCAAACTTTACACTCCACACTTTACGCTCCACACTGTACACTACACTCCACACCACACTACACTCTACACTGTACACTCCACACTCCACACTCTAGACTTTACACCCCACACTCTACACTTTACACTCCACACTTTACACCCTACACTTTACACTCTGGACTTGACACTCGAAACGCCACACTCTACACTTTACACTCCGCGCATTACACTCCACACTTTACACGCCACACTTCCACGCTTTACACTCCACACTCCACACTGTACACTCTGCACTCCACACTCTACACTTTACACTCCTCACTTCGCACTCCACACTTTAGACTTTACGCTCCACACTTTACACTGTACACTCCGCACTCCATACTTTACACTCCACACTCTACACTCCACACTCTACACACCACACGCTACACACGACACTGACCACTTTGCACTTTACATTCCACACTTACTTTACACTTTACACTCCGCACTCTAGACTTTACGCTCCACACTTTACACTCCACACTGTACATTTACACTCCCCGCCACAGTCTACACTCGACTCCACACTCTACACTCCACACTACACTTTACACTCCACACTTTACACTCCACGCTTCACGCTTGACACTTTACACTCCACATTCGACACTCTACACACGACACTCCCCACTTTACACTTTACACTCCACACTTTACACTTTTCACTCCACGCTCCACACTTTACACTCCACACTCCACACCCTACACTTTACACTCCACACCACTCTCTACATTGTACACTCCACACTCTACACTTTACACTCTTGACTTTACACTTTACACACTACACTGTACACTCGACACTCCACACTTCACACTCCACACTTCACATTCCACACTTTACACTGTATACTCTACACTCCACACTGCACACTCTACACTCCACACTTTACACTCCACACTTTACACGCCACGCTTTACACTTGGCACTTTACACTCTACACTTCACACTCCACACTCCACACTTTACGCTCCACACTTTACACTTTACACTCTACACTCCACACTCCACTCTTAGCACGCCATTTTCGTTCATATTCCACAGTCTACGGTGCACTGGTATGGTAACAGGGGAAAAATTTACAAGACTGTAAAAGTAAACTGTTTCATGAAAGTGTTCTACGTGACTGCAAATCCAGGTGTCTCGACATCTGTACCATTAACATACGTGAGAGCATTCGGGATCGTGGGCTGCATCTTGTTTCTTCGGACTCTTGCTCTTCTGGCTGCTTGACCGCTGTTGCTGCATCTGTCCATAAGCCGGACGTTTGACTGAATCAGGGTTCATGTTTTTTCTTTCCTAAGTTTGCTTCGAAAAAATTCAATTTCTCCGGAAGTAATTCGATTTTAGTTTGTATTTTTGGACGGCCTTTTGTATATTTTGAAAATGCTGACAGTTTCCATGGGAAATATTGTTTGGGTTTATTGTTCTTTTCTTGTATTTGGATGTATTTGGCCGGTGTTATTGGAAAGATTTTTTAAAGGTACAACGTTATGCATTTTTGTGTGAACCAAAATCCCTTTAAATTCCGCATCTTAAAGTCCAGCACATTTCTGCCTTAAGCTGTCCTTGGCAAGGAGGCTTCAGGAATCAAAGACCTCAAAGCCAGGCTCACAGTGTTTCGTGCTCCGGCTTCCTTCCCCAACACAAGGCCCATATAGTCCCATGCAACAGTCATGCAGCCATTACAATGCCTTTTGCAGCATCACGTGGCATACCTGCATGCATCTACGCATATGGCAAAAAAACATCACAACAATCATGCAGCCATTACACTGCGATCTGCAAAAATGCGTTCCAAAACACCCTATACCATCCTATACCTACGCGCACACGAACAACCGCACAGCGCAGAACACCCGGTACGAACCAATCACGCGTCAAAGGGACCCCAGCCGCAACCACCTCACAGACGAGCTGCCCTTCATTGGGGGCTGCAGCCACCTGACCCGAAAACACAGTGTTTCGCGCCCGGGCTTCCGCGCCAACACAAGTGCCCATGTAGTCCCATGCAGCAGTCACGCAGCCAATACGTGGCATACCCGCAAGTATCTACGCATATGGCAAAAAAACATCACAACAATCATGCAGCCATTACACTGCGATCTGCAACCACAGGTTCCAAAACACCCTATACCTACGCACATACGAACAACCGCACAGCACAGAACACCCAGTAGGGACCAATCATACGTCAAAGCGACCCAGCCGCAACCACCTCACACACGAGCTGCCCTTCATCGGCGGCTGCAGCCGCCTTACCCGAAAAACACATTGTTTCGCGCTCGGGCTTCTGCCCCAACACATGTCCCATGTATTCCCATGCAACAGTCATGCAGCCCGCATGTATCTACGCACGTGGCAACAAAACATCACAATAATCATGCAGCCACTACACGGCGATCTGCAACCACAGGTTCCAAAACGCCCTACATCTACGCACACACGAACCACTGCACAGTGCAGAACACCCAGCAGGAACCAATCACACGTCAAAGCGACCCCAGCCGCAACCGCTTCACAGACGAGCTGCCCTTCAGTGCTCCAACTTCCTTCCCAACACAAGCCCCATATAGTCCCATGCAACAGTCATGCAGCCATTACAACGCAATTTCCAGCATCACGTGGCACACCCGCATGCATCTACGCACATGGCAACAAAACATCACAACAATCATGCAGCCATTACACTGCGATCTGCAACCGCAGGTTCCAAAACACCCTATACCTACGTACACACGAACAACCGCGCAGTGCAGAACACCCAGTAGGAACCAATCACACGTCAAAGGGACCCCAGCCGCAACCGCCTCACAGACGAGCTGCCCTTCATCGGCGGCTGGAGCCGCCTTTCCCAAAAAACACAGTGTTTCGCACCCGGGCGTCCTCCCCAACACAAGACCCATATAGTCCCATGCAAGATTCCTGTATATAAGCATTACAATGCGTTTTGCAGCAGCGCCTCGACGTTCATGCAGTCATTCCAGTCCGATTTGCATCTGATGTATAGTTGCGTGATGTTTTGTTATGTGATGTATTGTTTTGTGATGTATTGTTATAAGATGTATTGTTGTGTGATTTATCGCTGTGCAATGTATTGTTGGGTGATGTTTTGTCATGTGATGTATTGCTATGTGATGTATTGTTATGTGATGTATTGTGATGTGGTGTATTGCTGTGTGATGCATTGTTTTGTCATGTAAATGTTATGTGATGTATTGTTGTGTGATGTATTGTTGTGCGATGTATTGCTGTGTGATGTATTGCTATGTGATGTATTGTTATGTGATGTATTGTGATGTGGTGTGTTGCTGTGTGATGCATTGTTTTGTCATGTAAATGTTATGTGATGTATTGTTGTGTGATGTATTGTTGTGCGATGTATTGCTGTGTGATGTAGCATTGTATGATGTATTGTGATGTGGTGTATTGCTGTGTGATGTATTGTTTTGTCATGTAAATGTTATGTGATGTATTGTCGTGCGATGTATTGCTATGTGATGTATTGCTGTGTGATGTAGTATTGTATGATGTATTGTGATATGATGTGTTGCTGTGTGATGCATTGTTTTGTGATGTAACGTTATGTGATGTATTGTTGTGTGATCTATAGTCTCACACTTGATTTGTCCGTAACTCGGAAGATTGCTTCCCATCTTCCTTCGATAAGAATTCATATAGAAGAACTCCTGTGTAAAAATTCTTGTGTAAATGACATTGCAAAAGACTTGTAGGAGATATGTGGAGGTTGAGCACGTTAGAACACGCTGTTGTAGATAATGCAATGTAGATGCTTTTTTGAAGTTGTTGTATTTTTTGCATGTGATGCAGATGAAGTTGACGTAGGTGATGTAAAGTTAAAGGATTTGGTTAGAGATGTAGGTGCTGTAGATGATGTATGTTATGTAGATGAAGATTTTGTAGGAGATGCAGGTGATGACTGAGAAAAAATAAATGATGTATCGGCTATAAAGCTTATAGGAGGTGTTGTGTAAATGCAATTTTCAAGACCGGTAAGGATTATTTGCACAAAAAACTACATTACATTATTGTGTTGTTTTTTCTTATTGAACGAAAGAATACGTATTTTTCATTGATAAAAGACAAAAATCGTGACAAATCCGTTTAGATGTATATATCGAAATATTGAAATACAATTTTCTCTTACATATTTGGAATTTCGTTTTTTTTAACAATCGTAAATTTTTCAAGGGGGGTGGAATTTTAAATATATTTTTCGATATTGGTATTTTTTATCTAATGAAGGTGTCTGAATTTTCTAACTATGGTTTTCATCCTAAAGAGAATTTAATATCAAATAGCAACAACCAAAACCACAACTAACAACTATTAACCAACAATGGCTAAGCAATAATTAATCAATGAAAAATTGAAAATCAGCAAAAAACAACTAATATTATCAACAAGAAGAACTAACAGCAAAATTATCCCGGCAAGAGACCTCAAACAGTGTGGCGGTGGATAATGTATGATAATGTGCATGATGATGATGATGATGACGACGCTGATGATGATGATGATGATGATGATGATGATGATGATGGCGAGGATGATGGTGAGGATGATGATGATGATGACGACGATGATGATGATGAAGATGATGTGAGATGATGATGATGATGATGATGATGATGATGATGATGATGATGATGATGATGGTGAGGATGGTGAGGATGGTGATGATGATGACGACGCTGATGATGATGATGGTGAGGATGATGGTGAGGAGGATGATGATGATGACGATGATGATGATGTGAGGATGATGATGATGATGATGATGATGATGATGGTGATGGTGAGGATGATGATGATGATGATGATGATCATGATGATGATGGTGATGATGATGATGATGATGAGGATGAAATGCGGAAGATGAAGTGGAGGATGAAAAGGTGGAGGATGCTGCTGTAGAGAAGGAGGAAGATGGTGATATTGAGAAGGAAAAAGTTGAGGAGGATGATGACAAGGGCGATAAGGTTGCAGACGAGGAGGTGGAGGATCATGATGTTGCGGAAGATGAGGTGGAGATGATGATGTCAAGGGAGAGGAAGATTCGATATTGAGGAGGAAGAGGATGATGTTGAGGAGGAAGACCGATTTTGAGACGGGAACCCACACTTTGTGCCAGCTTGCGCGGTCGAAATACATGCCAACATGTCACAAGAGACATCAGAAAAGCCACTTGATACGGAAACTTACAGGAAAAATGCCACTGCCCAGATTGAGCCCCAGAACGCGGACACACACTTTGTGCGAGCCTGCGCAATCGAAATGCACTTCAATATTTCACAAGGGGCACCAGAGGGGTCATCTTTCTGGGGAAATTTACAGCAAAAATGTCGCGGTCTAGATTGGGCCCAGAATGCGGACACATACTTTGCACGAGCTTGTGCAGTCGAAACACATGTTAACATTTCACAAGAGACATTAGAAGATCCACCTTAGACGGAAATTTACAGGAAAAATGCCGCAGCCCAAAGCGCAGAACGCGGACATACATTTTGCGCGAAACACATGTGAACATTTCGTAAGCGACATCAGAAGAGCCATTGTATGCGGAAACTTTCAGGAAAAATGCCGCAGCCCAGATTGACCCCAGAGCGCGGACATACTTTGCGCGAGCCTGCGCAGACGAAATGCACTTCAATCTTTCACAAGGGGCAGCAGAAGAATCATGTTTTCGGAAATTTACAGGAAAAATGCCGCTGCCCAAATTGAGCCCCAGAACGCGGACACATACTTTGCACGAGCCTGTGCAGTCGAAACACATGTTAACATTTCACAAGAGACATTAGAAGATCCACCTTAGACGGAAATTTACAGGAAAAATGCCGCAGCCCAAAGCGCAGAACGCGGACATACATTTTGCACGAAACGCATGTGAACATTTCGCAAGAGACATCAGAAGAGCCATTGTATGCGGAAATTTTCAGGAAAAATGCCGCGGCCCAGATTGACCCCAGAGCGCGGACATACTTTGCGCGAGCCTGCGCAGACGAAATGCATTTCAATATTTCACAAGGGGCAGCAGAAGAGTCATTTTTTCGGAAATTTACAGGAAAAATTCCGCTGCCCAGATTGAGCCCAGAACGCGGACACACATTTTGCGCGAGCCTGCGCAATCGAAATACACTTCAACATTATACAAGAGACATCAGAAGAGCCACGGTATACGGAAATTGGTGGGAAAAACGCCACAGACCAGAATGAGCCCA
This sequence comes from Cladocopium goreaui, assembly GCA_947184155.2. NCBI lineage: Eukaryota > Dinophyceae > Suessiales > Symbiodiniaceae > Cladocopium > Cladocopium goreaui. The sequence goes on along the minus strand of CAMXCT020003648.1, from coordinate 7,220 downwards.
GAACGCAGATACATATTTTGCACGGGCCAGCGCAGTCGAAGCGCATGTCAAGATTTCACAAGAGCCACGTTATACGTAATTTACAGGAAAAATGCGGCGCCCAGGAACGCGGAACACATGTCAAGATTTGACAAGGGCCACTTTGTGCGGAAATGTATAGGGAAAATGCCGCGCCCCAGAGCGAGCACCCTGATCAATCACCGGCCTTTACAGCTACCGTAAGATTGCCTCAGTGTGGGCACGTTCGTTGTGTGGGGAAAAATACAAAAACAACATCAATAACAAATACCGCCACCAGCAAGAACAACAGATATCCCAGCAAGACACCCCGGCCCCAGACAGTGTGGGGGAGGGGGCGGAGAATGTATGATAATTTTGATGATGATGATGATGATGGTGAGGATGATAATGTTGCGGACGATGATGTTGAGGATGATGAGGTTGAGGATTGCAGGAGGATGATGAGGTGCAGAACGATGAGGTTGAGCATGATGATGTTGAGTACTATGATATTGAGCAGGATGAGGATGAGGATTCTGTGGCAGAAGATGAAGTGGAGGATGATAAGGTGGAGGATGATGATGTTGAGAAGGAGGTGGATGACGATGTTGAGGATGATGATGAAAAGGATGACAATGTTGATGTTGCGGGCGATGAGGTGGAGGTTGATGATCTTGAGGATGATGAGAATTAGGAGGAGGAAGATGATGATTCGGAGGATGATGATGATGATGATGCTGAGGATGAGAATGTTGAGGAGGACGATGAAAGGATGATAATATTGATGTTGCAGAAGATGAGGTATGTTGAGGATGGTGAGGTTAAGGGGGGGGAAGATAATGATATTGAGAATGATCTTTTAAAATGGAGGAAGATGATGATGAGGATATTGAGGAGGAGGACCGATTTCAAGATCTTTTTACCGTTTTTTTGGCATTTATAAAATATGTTTTATTTATATATAGTTAATACGAGAAAAAAATAAAAATACGAATTAGGGTTTGTATGTATTTGTGGAAAAAGTATCGCGGCTTGAAATTTTAATATTAATTAAATGGGGGTTGATGAATTAGTTAATTTTTAATTAATTCTTAATTTTTACTAGTAGTACCGCACAAGGCGGTGGCGGAAGTTTCAAAAATAGGAAACCTATAGGAAAGATTGCTTGTTGTGAATCAGGGATGGCAGAGCGAATCCACTGATGGACCGAAAGGTGCTTGAGATCTCCTCTCTTTCTCTCTCTTTCTCTGACTATCTACCTACCTATCTATCTTCTATGTATCTATCTATCTATCGATCTATCTATCTCTCTCTTTCTCTTTCATCTAATTACCTATCTGTCTATCTATCTATCTATCTCTCTCTCTTTTTCTCTTTTATCTGTCTACCTGTCTAATTGTCTACCTGTCTATCTGTCTATCTATCTTTCTATCTATCCATCTGTCTATCTGTCTACCTGTCTACCTGTCTATCTGTGGTGCAGTGTCATTTAGTGTAATGGAGTGTTGTGTAATGTAGTGGAGTGTAGTGGAATGTAGTGTAATGTAGTGTAGTGTAATTTCTTGTCGTGGAGTGTAGATGTTTAGCCGTAGTTGTAGTGTAATGGAATGTAGTGTAGTGTAACGTAGTGAAGTGTAGCGGAAGGTAGTGTAATGTAGTGTAGTGGGGCGTAGTGTAGTGTAATGTAGTGTAATGTAGTTAAGTGTAGTATAAGGTAGCGTAGTGTAATGTAATGCAGTGGAATGTAGAGGAGTATAATTTAGTGTAGTGGAGTGTAGTTGCATTGTCGTAGTTGTAGTGTTGTGGAGTGTAGTATAGTGTAATGTAGTGTATTGTAGTGGAGTGTAGTGTGGTGTAATATAACGATATTGTAATGAAACGAAGGGATTTTTGGAGCCTCTAAAAGTTGTCCGATTCCGTAGGGTATTTAAAATTTTGATTTGGAAATATACTTCGCGGCTTAATGACGTGTACTTTTTCAATATTTTAGCTTCTAAAAGTGGTTCGGATTTGTTTTCTGCTACAATAAAATGCATTTTTTCGACATCGTAACTTCTAAAAGTGGTTCGAACGTGGTATATTTTGTCTATTTTGATTTGGAAGTATGCTTTGCGCGATAACAATATGCACTTTTTCGATCTAAATAGAGCACTTTAGATTCAAGTCTTTCTCCCAGGCTCATCCAGATGGAGCCCCTGAATTTTCCTAATTTGAAAGCCTCCACTTTGGGGCTTACTTTCGTGCATATTTAAAGGGGTTTTGGCCAATTTTGCTCAAAATCAGACCAGGTGCCCTTTTATGGCATTTTCCAGGCTTATTTAGATAAGGTTGTTTTCTGGAAACATTTAAATGATATGGTTATCTGGAAACATCTAGGTGGCACCGCTCTTCCAGAAATCTTTGGGACATCTAGAGACATCTTGATGATACAGCCCTCCCACACAGAACATAGATGAGGCAGCTTTTCCAGACTCATCCAGATGGAGCCCCTGAATTCCGCTAATTTGAAAGCCTCCATTATGCGGTTTATTTCTTGCATAGTTAAAAGGGATTTTGGCCAATTTTGCTCACAATCAGATGAGAGACTCTTTTATGGCAGTATCCAGGCTTATTTAGATAAGGTTGTTTTCTGGAAGCGTCTAAATGATACGGTCACCTGGAAGCATCTAGGTGGCACCCCCCCTTTCCGGTGTTAGGGTGTGAGATATTAGGACTAAAGGGTTTTAGGGTTAACTGATTTTTGGGTTAAAGGGTTCTAGGGGCTGAAAAATGTTACGGTTGACGGGGATTAGGGTTAAGGGATGTTAGGGTTAAAGGATATAGTATATAGGCATAAAGGATGTTTAGGGTTATAAGATTTTACGGTTAAAGGATTTAGGGTTAAAGGATTTTAGGGTTGAAGGATTTAGGGCTAAAGAATTGGGGGTTAAGGGATCTTAGGGTTAAAGGATTTTAGGGTTAGAAGATTTAGCGTTAAAGGGTTTCAGGGTTAAAGAATTTTAGGGTTAAAGGATTTTTATGGTTAAGGGATTTTAGGGTTAAGGGGGTTCAGGGTTAAAGGATTCAGGGTTAAAGGGATCTTAGGCTTAAAAGAATTAGGGTTAAAGGGTGTTAGGGCTAAAGGAATCTAAGGTTAAAGGATTTAGGGTTTAGAGATTTTAGGGTTAAGGGGTCTTTCCCCATATCTTTGTGTGGGGTTCTTATTTTTGGTTCTGCATCCCGTCCGCCGCCTCTTGCCCGCCTCCCGTCGCCTCCTCCCGTCACACAACTTGTGCTCACGTTACACACAACTTGTCCCCACACAACTTAACCACAGACCACTTGCTCACACACAACTAACTCACACACAACTTGCACACACACAACTTGCACACATACACAACTTGCGCACACACAACTTATTACTCACACACAACTTATTACTCATACACAACTTGCACACACACACACACAACTTGCTCACATACAACTTGCTCACACACAACTTGCACACACATAACTTACTCACACACAACTTGCGCACACACAACTTGCACACACACAACTTGTTCACACACAACTTACTCACACACAACTTACTCACATACAACTTACTTACATAAAACTTCCTCACGCACAACTTGCTCACACACAACTTACTCACACACAACTTGCTCACATACACACACCTTGCACACACACAACTTACTCACACACAACTTGCACACACACACACAAAACTCGCTCACACACAACTTACTCACACACAACTTAAACACACACACACACAACTTACTCACACACAACTTATTTACACACAACTTGTCCACACACAACTTGCACACAGACAACTTGCACACACATAATTTGCGCACACACAACTTACTCACACACAACTTACTCACACACAACTTACTCACATACAACTTGCTCACATACAACTTGCTCGTACATGGATCGTTACTTTGCGTGGCAGGCGTGGCACTTATGGCACTGTGTTGGCTCTGGTGGCGCGCTTGGTTCCCAGGCCGCGCTGGGACGCCGCGGCGTTTTGCGTGGCAGACGTGGCACTTTGTGACATCCACCTTCACTTTGTGTGGCAGGCGTGGCACTTGATGACATGAATTGTCACTTTGCGTGGCAGGCGTGACACTTATGGCACTGGGTTGGCTCTGGTGGCGCGCTTGGTTCCCAGGCCGCGCTGGGACGCCGCGGCGTTTTGCGTGGCAGGCGTGGCACTTTGTGACATCGACCTTCACTTTGTGTGGCAGGCGTGGCACTTGTCAACACATGCATCGTTATTTTGCGTGGCACGCGTGGCACTTATGGCGCTGGATTGGCTCTGGTGGCGCGCTTGGTTCCCAGGCCGCGCTGGGACGCCGCGGCGTTTTGCGTGGCAGGCGTGACGCTTTGTAACATCCACCTTCACTTTGTGTGGCAGGCGTGAGACTTGTTAACACATGCATCGTTATTTTGCGTGGCACGCGTGGCACTTATGGCACTGGGTTGGCTCTGGTGGCGCGCTTGGTTCCCAAGCCGCGCTGGGACGCCGCGGCGTTTTGCGTGGCAGGCGTGACGCTTTGTAACATCCACCTTCACTTTGTGTGGCAGGTGTGAGACTTGTTAACACATGCATCGTTATTTTGCGTGGCACGCGTGGCACTTATGGCGCTGGATTGGCTCTGGTGGCGCGCTTGGTTCCCAAGCCGCGCTGGGACGCCGCGGCGTTTTGCGTGGCAGGCGTGGCACTTGCCGGCGACTTACTCACACACAACTTACTCACATACAACTTACTTACATACAACTTGCTCGTACATGGATCGTTACTTTGCGTGGCAGGCGTGGCACTTATGGCACTGTGTTGGCTCTGGTGGCGCGCTTGGTTCCCAGGCCGCGCTGGGACGCCGCGGCGTTTTGCGTGGCAGCCGTGGCACTTTGTGACATCCACCTTCACTTTGTGTGGCAGGCGCGGCACTTGATAACATGAATCGTTATTTTGCGTGGCAGGCGAGGCACTTGTCAACACATGGATCGTCACTTTGCGTGGCAGGCGTGGCACTTATGGCACTGGGTTGGCCCTGGTGCTTGGTTCCCAGGCCGCGCTGGGACGCCGCGGCGTTTCGCGTGGCAGGCGTGGCACTTTGTGACATCCACCTTCACTTTGTGTGGCAGGCGAGGTGCTTGCTCAGCCGCCACGACAGCGCCTGAGATTTTCAGGTGGATTATTAGCAGTGTTGCATGTTGATTCTGTCGCGTTGCACAGTGAGCTGTCTGTTGGTCACTAGATGGCTGCGTTGTCTGTGACTTTTCGATTTTGGGGCTCTATGTTTGCTGTGGGACTGAAGGGTCACATGTCATGAATTCAGACAGCAATGAAACCATAGCCAGCACACATCACAGCACACTTAGATGAGACAATATACAAGAACGACAGCAAACAGCACAGTACAGTTCGACACGACCGCTTGGAGCCAGCAAACATCACATCTGAAAGCTTGAACATTCTGCGCGGAGCAGTGACATGAGAGGACATCGGCTTTGATTGCATCGCCCCCAAACAAGCGATGTCAACGTAGCATTGTGAGCCGGCTGCTTTGACACGCAGGCTTGTATACTATGTTTCTTGCGTAGCTCTGCGGTGCAGTATGAATGCTTTCTTTGTTCCGTTTTCATGGATGATATTGCCTGCGTTTCTCGCAGCCACGCATCGCTGGCAGGTATTTTAGCATCGTCTTCGTCGTGCCACACATCCTTCGGACATGTGAAGTTAACAGTCTTCGTAACAGGCACCGACTTCGTCGCGCAGATGTTGCTGTTCAATACATGCATACATACATACATACATACATGCCAGCCACAGGGCGTGCAGAAAGACTTCGCAAAATTTGCGGTTGCGGTATAAAGAGTACAGACCATTACTTGGTCAGCGGACTGAGTCAGCGGAAGTATGCTTTGATAGTATGTCGGGAAAAAAACAGCAGAGCCTGGTGGAAATCGAAGAAGACGACGCAACTTACTCACAAATTACTTACTCGCAAACAACTTGCCCTACATACATACATACATACATACATACCAACTTGTCCATACACAACTTGCTCACACTTATTCTTCCACACACAACTTATTCCACACCAATCCTTCACCATCTCTTTTCTCTTTCCTGCTTTCCCCATGCCATCTTTACCTTTCTTTTGCTGCTTGTTGGAAGAAGTTGACATGTGGGGTTATCCGGTCCTTTAATTAGGTTAAAGGAGTTTAGGGTTAAAGGATTTAGGGTTAAAGGGTCTTATGGTTAAGGAATTTGAAATTAAAGGTATCTAGGATTGAAGGATATTTAGGGTTAAAGGATATTAGGGTTAAAAGATATTGAGGCTTCAAACATATTAGGCTTGAAAAACCTACGGGTAAAAGGATGCTGAGATAATTTGCAGATGAAAGGATAATGATAACAATAACAAAGAAACCAACGCACTTTACACAGAATCTGTGTTGGCGCTAATGTGCCGCCAGGCCTAAAGATTTAGGCTTTACGCTTTATAATATACCTCCAAATATAAAATCCTTATTAAATGATCTTGGAACCCTTTTGAACCTGATTTGGCTTTGCACCCAAGCCTCCCACACCTTTTCTGGAACCTTTTCCGGAACACTGTTGAACCTGACCAGGATTTACACTTCTCCGGAACCCTATTGAATCTGACCTGAAACTGCACCAGAACCTTCTCCAGATTTTTTTCTGGAATCCTATTGAACCCTGATCTGACTCTGCACCAATGCCTCCCGACCTTTTCCGGAACCTTCTCCGGAACTTTCTCCGGAATCTTCTCCGGAACCCTATTGAACTTCAATTGACTCAACACCAAACGCTCCATAATCTTTTCTGGAGCTTTCTCCAGAACCCAGTTGAACCTGACTTGGCTTTGTATCAAATCTTCCCGGAAGGTTTTCCGGATTCCTGTTGAACCTCACCTGGCTTTGCACTAAAGCTTCCCGGATTCTTCTCCGGAAACTTTGCGGAATCTTGTTGAATTTGACCCGGAACATTTTTTTGCATCTTGTTGAACCTAACCTGGTGTCCGCACCAGTGCACACCGGAGCTATTCTGGATTGAAGACCCGATTAGCCTACGCTGTAGGGAAATAACGGTATTTTTTTTTATTGGATTAATCTGGCCATGTATAAATTATTGGGTATTTTGTTAATTCAATAAAATAAAATATATTAATTGAACGAATGAT
>CAMXCT020003647.1:0-58376 GCA_947184155.2 Cladocopium goreaui | reverse complement strand
AGATCCCTGACAGCAATCCTCAAGTAACAATACTCAGAGTTGAAACCTTGCTTGGTACAGCCAGCACTTCCAAAGAAATTTCATGCATCAAAAACACACACATATGACACATATGTAAATAATCAAACTACAAATCACCAGTACGAGTTTCGCGGTCTATCACAATTCTTACATGGAATTGGTTCATATCTGGTTGGTCGTTTCAACCCCTCTGAAAAATATTAGTCAGATTGGATCATCATCCCAACTACTGGGGAACATAAAAAATGTTCCAAACCACCAACCAGATATTGTTTCAACCTTTTTAGCATCATGTTGGTAATGCAATTAGTTACCCCATGAAACCATCCCAAATTTCATGACCAACCTACCGAGAAAATAAACGTCTTCAACCGTCCCCAGTTAGTTTACTCTCTGTTTTGATGGGTTATGTATCCCTCTCCATATTTTGCTGGGTTCAACATGATTATAATGATTAAAGCCACACGTTTCATGGTTTAATTTCATGTCTCCGTATCCCCCTGTCGGGGTCAATCATTTCGACCAACAATTTTCCGGAAATGCCCGGAAATCCCCCGGCATCTGCCACCTTCTCATTCATTTTAATGAGTTCCTCCTGGCACTTGTGCGAAGGATATACAATTGATCGCAAAGAAGGCATAAGTTGGTGTTTTACATTTATGAAATTATCTGGGATGACAATTTCAGATTTCTTAAGACTATTGCAATAAAATCATAAATAATCCAAACAATATCATTCAGCATCCGTCAGAAGGAAGCATCGCTGTATCACTTGAAGATCGCTGGATCACGCTCAGCAACTTCCAATACAAAGCTTCTTTGTAAAGTTGTAGCAAACTTTATGATGCTGAATGTTTCAAGAACAGTGATAAAATGTCACTTCAAAGGTCTGTAGAGGTCTCTAATAATAGCTATCTTTACAGGCCCATGTTGCCCACTTCCCTTGTCCTTTCACCCAGCTTCCCAGCTTCGGAGCTCCTCTTCGAGAACACCATTGGCCTTCAAATCGTGAAGATCGAAGAGTTTCTGGAGGAGTTCTTCCACACGCTCCTGAGATACTGGAGGGTCAACTAATACCATGGGCTAACCCCGAGAAAAGACTCACCAGCGTCTAAAAAGAGACTTAGCGCTTGCGAAGTGGCTGCTAACAATACGAAATAACCCAGTGAGACATGTTTTTTCACAAAACCATTGGGACACACCCCAGACAAGTAACCTAAGTAGTAGTAACAATAGTAGCTCATGTATATGGGATAGTCGCATTAGAGAACTGACTGAACAGAGTTACAGTATCAACCAGTTGTGATCCATGGGAGGAAATTGCTTAATCATAAGATCCACCTCTCTCTCTCTGTATATACACATATATACACACATAATGTATGTATATATACATATGTATGAATGAATATGTATATTATATGTATATAAATTATATATATATATATTCAAGTGATTATCATCATCACATCAAGACATTATCCCGTGATCCCGAAAACTATTTCTTTAAAGTGACTGATGATATACCACACCCTCTGGTAAACATTAGGTCATAAATCATCTATAAATCTATAGGTCATCTTATAGAACAGCTATATGTTAGTTAGTTTACCTGAAAATTTCTAGGGAATTGTCCCATATGTTTCCCACTAAAACAACTCCATTCCAGGCCCCGAACCTGGGCCTTGGCCTTGGAGGCGCTTGAGGCGCTCGACCTGGTTTCATGGAAATATCATGGGGAATCTATTGGAAGAATGGGAATCATATGGGATTCTAAAAGAGTATAACCATTTTCTAGGGATTTATGGGGAAATAATGATATATATATATTATAATTATATAATAAATAATTGATGGGATATAAGAAACATCAAGTATGACATGTGGGAAGAAACCGAGATGAACAACAATGAAATAGATCTGAACACAGAATGACACAATTTTATGTTGATCCCAAGAAAAAAAACAGGAATTTGCGCATGATCCCCAGCATCCCCAATGTTTTCACAAACCCAAAAATACAATCTTATAGTTAAGGTTACTCATATATATATATATATAGCCAATTAATATATGTATTAATATAATATGAGTAATATGAGTAAACACCATATCATAAAATATCATAAACATATCCATCATGGATCCATACCCATGACGGATCCATGGTGCTGGTATATATGCTAACATGACTGGGGTATATTGATGGGATCCATGTTACCATATATAGCAGCACCATGGATCCGTCATGGGATATGGTGATGACTCCACCTCGACGACGTGGCGCCAGCATAGCCGGTTCCTGCGGCTCCGGCGGGCAACCTGGGAGGAAACTGCGTCGATGGTCGTCCAAACGTTGCCAGCTTTTAGAGGGAAATGAATGCTCAAAAAATGCAGTATATGTATACATATGCTATATTTATACACATTTGTGTATTTGAAATCATATCTATATATAATTATACATATATATATATATGTGTTGAAACAAACAAGAGGTGGGTGGTTGCCAGCTCCCCTGATGAAAGTTCTAAACTTTTAGCGGTAGTGCATAAATTATGTATGTATTCAAACACATCCTACATGTCCCAGGCGGCTACTGAGCGGTTCTTTGTACACATCCTACAGGCTGTTGAACATCAAACTCTTGAGTCGTGCAGAAGCATCAAAGCAGCATACAGGGGCTCGGAGAATTGGGAGAACACCAAAAACTTTGCCATAACATGATCAGTTATCTCTATATATGTTACTAGTATATATATATGTATATTTGTATACATATAATATGTGTATAAATACATGATTGTATATGCCAAGGCGGTTCCTGTCCCATCTTTGGGACTGGTTTTTTTTGAGCCGCCCATGCCACGAGCCATTGCTGCCAGGCTGCGGTGTTGTGCCCAGGAGTTTATTGGTCATGTGCGCTTGTGCTTGCCTGGAGACTGAATTGGCTTTAAGGGAACACAGGAAAGCACGGATTTACCAGTACCATCTCCAGTAACATTTAAAGCCATGGAAGCCATCACCATGCTATTAATAGGTAAACATAGGTAAACCATCTACAAATGGGCCATTTTCCATGGCTATGTTAAATAACCAAAGGGTAATATGGTGTACTATAAATCATAGGTACGTTCCTTGGATGGTAAGATTACTATAAATGGAACACTAAAAAAACACCATATCCTCATTCTGGTAAATGTTCCATTCAATCATGGTTTACAGGAAAATGGACGCTACTATTTAAGGGTAATCATAGGGGTTCCCTATACATGTTGCCATCATCCAATGCTGGGACCATGAATTGTGAGGGTCAAACCATATCAGAAAGTTTGGCCGAATGGCCTAGTGCGGTTACACCTCAAAGAAACCAGCATCTGGAAATGTTTCGCTAGTCATGAATTGTTTGAATATGTACATACTGTAGATATAAATTCATATAAACATGTATATATATATATAAATAAATAAATAAACGTACATTATATATGTATATGTATGTATACAAAATGGATGTATATATATATGTATATATATATATATATATATACAAACAACATCCTTCTGGAGATCACAGATTGATGCTTCGGGTAGGTGATTCAAATGCCATACAAAAAAGAAGCTGCTGCTGCCCTCTGGGAAATCCACCGATTCAAATGCAAAAAATGGTGAACATGATCAGCCGTCTGTGGCTGGCTGAAAGAGGCCCCAGATTTTGTGGGCCAAGTCATAATCTGCTGTGAAATTGTTATGTAACTACTATTAATTCCTAGTTTTTGGTTGTGTTAAAGGGTGAACATTAATATTTGTGATGGTTGAGAGTTGAAATATGTTGAAATGTGTTGATATTTCTGGTTGGACAATTGATGCCGTATAGCTTTGTAATCCGATTCTTCCTCCTCATTTTCCTCTTCAAAATGACATGTTTTTCGTGTAAAATCCACATTCCAGATGGGAGCAAAAACAACAAATAAATATATAAACCTCACCTGCTCCCCCCAATGTGGCTTTAATTATTCCGCAGTTGGTTGGAGCAACCCTGCTTGTTGATACTTTAAACCATCATTGTCATTCATTATTATTATCCCCATCAAAAATCATAAAAATGCCTAGCCTATTTCTTTTGGTATAATTCCCTCATGTTTTGATCCTTAACACCACCGGCCCGCATGGGCCCACCTCAGCTGCTGCAGCGTCATGGCATCCTGCTCCACTGCCGAGCGCTGCGGCGTCGCAGGTGTTGCGGAAGGCACTGTCAGCATCTGGCAATTTGCGTCACATCTCCCTATAGATTCACCGATTTTCCCACCTGCCAGGTGAGGGCCTCTAATTTTTACAAAGGTGCAACTCCTTCTCTTTCTTCTCCTCCTCCTCATTCCTCCTCCTCCGCCTTCTTCTCCTCTTCATCTCCTCTTCCAGCTCCGGATGCAGTGGATTGCGCCTGGACCCGAAAATAAGCCAAAGGGAATGCCAGACATAATGCCAGATAGAATGCCATAAATAATGTCAGATAGAATGTCAGAAAAAATGTCAAATAGAATGTCAGAATATGTATGAATATGTATGTGTATATATATATACATAAAAATATATTATGTCATATATACTTTCAGATAATATGTCAGAATCTATGTCAGAATAGCGAGTCAGGGTGGGGATCACTTGAAGAAAGCAATTGGTAGATTTAATGGGATTTAGCCGCGATTGAGTTGATAAACATAACTCCAATTTCCGGCAGATCTAAGGTTTCCTTCTCACAGACTTGTCTGTTCTTATGTAAATGGCTAAACATACTCAAACGGTTGATATATATATATATATATATTATTGTCATTCTTAATGATAATTATTACTATTATTATTTTTATTTCTATTATTATTATTTTACATAGAGCACATTTTCATGTAACATTAGATATGATGGTTATCATTCTTTTAAAACAAAAAACAGCCTGTTTTCCTCTGAAAATTTGGCTGGTACCTCGGCAGCTCGCCCATATCGCGAGGCCCACAGAGCCACGGCCTTTTTTCAGGCGAGCGAATAAAGGGACATCTATATGGGAATCTGTTCAATGATCTGATTGGAAAATCAAGGAAACTCATGGAAAATCAAGGAAAATCATCGAAACTCATGGAAAATCATGGAAACTCATGGAAAATCAAGGAAACTCATGGAAAATCAAGGAAACTCATGGAAAATCAAGGAAAATCATCGAAACTCATGGAAAATCATGGAAACTCATGGAAAATCAAGGAAAATCATGGAAACTCATGGAAAATCAAGGTGCAAAAGGGTTCATGTACATGACTGTGCAATTGGACAGGTGTAGTATCTGTTCATATCATGTGACAAAAGCCTATGACCGTGTAGGCTCCTTTAGGATCAAAAAGTCGCGCTGCTCTGCCTAACACAGGTTATGAGCCCAACGCTCAGCTGAAGGGGCGTTTGCCATGTCGTGGACTAGAGCGAGTTCGGTGCCAACTGGTAGAGGTGGACCTCGAGGTCTACGGCTGGATCAAGAAGGCCGACCAGGGCATGGAGGCGAATGAGCTGGACATGATGGCAGAGACCTTCGGCATGGAGAACAAGGAGCTCTACCCAATGGCAGTGATGGTCAAGGTGGAGGACGAGCTCTACTACGAGGCGAACATGGAGGGGCTCTACGGCAAGAACTGGATGTGAGCACTGACCTGTTGGACTTAGGCACCGAGCCGAATCCGTGGTGGTCAGCAGGGGTTCAGCAAGAACACCTACGAGAAGCACGTCAGTTGACCATGGAGCAGCCGATGTGGACGCCAAGGGAAGAGGTCTCAGTCAAGGAGGACCTTCCGGAGATAGAAGATGCAGACGCGTCGCGAGAGTTGGAGCCGCTAGCAATGGGACGAATGAGTGCTCCGTCAAGTTGGAGTACAAGACGAGGTGTGGCCTTGCAGACTCAAGGGGCTATGCCATCAAATGATGATGAAGATCTTCGGCATCCTCAAGATGTTGGACAAGGTCAACATGTTGTACAGATTCAAGGTGTAGACCTTCGACATCCTCAAGATGTTGGACAAGGTCGACATGCAGTACACCCTCAAGGTGTGGACCGACAGTATCCTCAAGATGCTGGACAAGGTCAAGGCCTTCGGTATCCTCAAGATGCTGGACAAGGTCGCCGTGAAGTACACCCTCAAGGTGTGGACCTTCGACATCCTCAAGATGTTGGACAAGGTCAACATGCAGGACACCCTCAAGGTGTCGATCAATTTGCACACTCTCAAGGTGTGGGCCTTCGGTATCCTCAAGATGCTGGACAAGGTCAACGTGCTGGACACCCTCAAGGTGTCGAACAATGTGGACACCCTCAAGGTGTTAGACGTGATGGGCACCCTCAAGGTGTCGAGCAAGTTAGGCACCCTCAAGGTGTCGATCAAGATGAACACCCTCAAGGTGTTGAACAAGTTGGGCACCATCGAGGTGTCGCGACAGGGCTACTTGCTGGAGAAGTGCAACGTTCTGGCAAGGGGCATGGTCAAGGAAGAGTTGTGCAGCCCAATGGGATGGGAGGGGAGATACCATCTCATGGGGTTGCAAGACAAGGTGGGAAGACTGGAGGACTGGGAGGTGAGATACCAGTTCAAAGGTCTGACATCATGCAAGAGGCTGGACACCATCGAGGAGTCAGCCGTCATGGACCCTCAAGGTCTGAAGGAAATGTGCAAGAGACTGGACGCCACCGAGGAGTCAGTCATGGTTATGGACCTGAACGACGTCAAGTTCAAGGTCATCGAACAGTACCAAGTGGTCTGCGAGATCAATCTCAAAGACGAGGTCATCGGCAAGATGATGGATCACCCTTGGAAAGAGTTCCAATGGGAGTGCAACAGTATGAGATGAGACGACAGATGCCACGTGAGGCAAGTCGGCAACCACAAGGTGGAGTACAAGGTTGTAGCACAACTACCTTTGTGGACGATGTCAATCAACAAGGAAGAGATGAGCGTGATGAGCCCAAGCGGGCTTTGGAGCAATCAATGGTTGAAGAGCTTCACAGACAGAAGCTTGAGATGGAAAAACAAAAGGAAGAGATGAAGAAGTATGCTGAGGACTTGCAACGCCAGCGTGATGAGTTTGAAAAGAAGAATGAGGAGTTGCAGAAGGAGCTCAAGAAGAAGAGTTCAAGCGTGGAACCACCAAGGACACCACCGCGCCGACCTCAGTACTACTCGCTGTCACCAAGAACAACACCTGGAGGAACTCAAGTTCCGCCGGGACAACCATCACGGGAGGTAGCAGATCTTCCAGAACTTCCACCATGGCAGTTTGACCCATTTGCTGTTGATGAGCACGTGGGTGGTGGAACAGGTTTTGATGGTTTGGAGGATTTTTGGACTCCAGTGGATCAACAACCACAACAGCAGCATCATCTTCAACCTGGAGCAGATCGTTTTGCATGGTTGGACAGAGAGGTCAGGATGATGCATGGCGAAAGACCAAGGTTGACAGGTGAGTACTGGGAGCAACCGGTGCACAGACATGGTGGTCCACCAGCGGATTTTGGTTATGTTCCGCAACCACCACCACAACCGCCTCAAGGACATGGAGTTGGACCTTCTGGTGTACCAATGTATGCAGCACCAATGCAATATGGTTCAGTGCCACTGCAATGGCAACAACCTCAACCACAAGCAAAAAGTCCTGATGGCGAAGCTTCTGAGGTGCTGAGAAATGTGCCAATTACACTGCCAATTTTGAAGGACGTGTCAGAGCCTCAAGCTGCTCTTCGTGCAGGAGATTGGTTAAGTGAGTTGATGCCGCTGATCTCAGATGTCTCAGAAGGCGCAAGAGTGTGGTGGACCGGATTAGTACAACGAGCTCAAGATGCCTATGCAACATGGCTGACAGCGGGTCCAATGGATCGCATGGCTGTGCAACCTGACCTTCAAGTGGAGAACAAGTATGTCAGGTTGGAGTCTCGCGTGCTGTCAATGCTGTTAGCTGCAGTGCCACAGACGGTCAAACAAGAAGCAATCTCTTTGCGAGAGATGACATGCGTGCAGTTGGTGTTTCGCATTTTGAAGCTGTACCAACCTGGTGGTCTCAACGAGAAAAGCACCATCCTCAACAACTTGACTCAAACCACAGCAGCCAAATCTGCAGCTGAAGCTGGTGAGATGCTACGCCAATGGCGACGTCAACTCCTGCGAGCTCGTGAACTTGGACTACAGGTTCCAGATCCCTTGCTGCAGGTGAGCGCACTTTCTGAAGTGATGCGGACAGTGATTGCGAAGGAGCATCAAGCGAGCTTTCGCATCAGCAACTTCCGCATGACCCATATGGTGGATGTGGCGCCTACACAGCTCACAGCGGAGAACTATCTGCAGATGTTGATTGCCGAAGCGGATCACTTGCATCATGGAACAATGACGAAGGCAAGTCCGACTTCTGGCAACCCCAAGATCAACGTGGTCAATGCTGCTGGTGACAAGGGTGGTGGCAAGAAGGGATCTCCTGGTAAGAAAGGCTATGGCAACAATGCAGAAGGCAATGCTTATGGTGCAGGAGCTGGAGCATGCAGGCATTGGGGTAAACCTCAAGGATGCCTCAAGGGTGACAGATGCACCTATACCCATGAGTGGAACAATCTCAACGACAAAGAGAAGAGATGTTGGAAGTGTTCCAGTTTGGAACACATTGCCAAAGACTGCACCGCTGGTGACAAGCTTACGACAAGTCCGGGCGACAAAAGCTCCAAAGGAAGCCCTAAAGGCAAGGGAAAGACAAAGGATGGCAAGAACGACAAGGGCAAAGGCAAGGACCGGGACAAGCCGGTCGGGGGAGTGGATCAGTCTTCAAAGGATTCACAGCCTCAAGTTGCCCAGATACAACAGCAACCTCAAGTTGCCCAGATACAACAGCAACCTCAAGTTGCCCAGATACAACAGCAACCTCAAGTTGCTCAGGTACAACAGCAGCCTCAAGTTGCTCAAGTACAACAACAAGTTCAGCCCTCAGTCATGGGTGAAGTTGCCAGTCTTTTGAAGACAATGCGAACAGCGTCAACGACTCCAAGGGTGTTGGCGGTGGTGACTGACAGCAATCAGGGTGTGCTACTGGACTCAGGGGCCACGCATATCCTTAGAGGACCCTATGATGAGACTGAGCGGATGCAGGCGATCCCAACAGAGGTACAAACAGCGACTGGAAAAACACAGCTGAGGATGTCAAAGATGAGCAGATCGTTGTTGACAAAGGATGATCTGCAGCCAATTGTGCCTTTGGGAATGTTGACTCAGCATGGATGCAAGATGAGGTGGCATCGCGATGGGTGCGCTCTCACACATGGCAAGCTGGGTGAAGTGAAAGTCACAGTTCGTGACAATTGTCCCTACGTGACCAATGATGTGGGGATGAAGCTCATTCGAGAGCTGGAAACTGCTGAGAAGAACAAGCAGTTGATGTTGAGAAGTTTGGAAGTCACAGGTTGGAAACAGGAAGACAAGGACATGGCCGACAAGCTCAAGAAGTTGTTTCCTGAAACACCTGTGGATTTGTTGCAACCTATGGTGAGCAAAGCTGGTGATGAGGCTCGATTGCCATGGAATCGCCATCAACGGCGACGCTTCAAGAAGGCCAAGGGCATTGTGCTGAATTTGTTTTCAGGTCCAGATCAAGCGTGGTGGTCAAAGAGAATGCCACACGACATCGAAGTGGTGAATGTGGATCTACTTCGAGGACAAGATCTTTTGGATTCAGCAGTTTGGCACTTTTTATTGCAGTTTGTGAGGTCGGGTCGAGTGGTTGCAGTACTTGCTGGCCCACCGTGCAGAACAGTATCAGCTGCACGTTACCGGTCTGATGGAGGACCGCGGCCTGTGAGATCGAGACATGGTTTACAGAGGTTTGGCCTGGATACCAACACGATGATGGAGCAACAGTTGGCAGACACTGACAGCCAGCTTTGGCTGAGAACGTTGCTCTTGATGTATGAGGCCAAGCTCTACAACCCTGACGTCAAGGCCGTAGTGGAGACTCCAGAGGATCCAATGACGTACAGGCAAGACGAAGTTGAATATGCCTCTTTCACTGTGTGGCCCGAAGTGAAGTCAGTTTTGGAAAAGGCGGTGGGATTGAAAAGGTTGACAGTGGATCAAGGAGCTCTTGGACATCAACGACGAAAACCAACATGTTTGTGGAGCAATATGGAAGTCATCAAGGCGCTGGATGGCCTGAAGGATGACACCAAGTATGCGGCATGGCCAGACAGTTTGTCAAGGGCTATGGAGTTGTCCAAGTCAACAGCAGCATGGGCTCCAACTTTGAAGGATCTGATGATCAGGGAGATCCACGCAATTCCACTACCACAACTGCGAGCGTTGAACCTGACGGAGGAGGAATCATGGTACTTGCACCTCATGTCGGATCACATTCCTTACAGGAAGGATTGTCTTCAATGTCAAGTTGGAGCAGGACGAGATCGACCACGACGGAGGCAGAAGTTTCAATCCACTTATGAGATGAGTGTGGATTTGGCAGGACCTTTTGAACGAGCACCAGATCAAGGAAGAGCAAAAGCAAGATACTTCATGGTGGCCACTGTCAAGGTCCCATGGTTAGCAGAGATTGGTGCGTTGGTGGAGGGTTGGAAGCCGAAACCACGGCCAGAAGGTTTTCCTGACCTTGAGGCTTTGCTTCCGGAGGTGACTCTGGACCCAGATCCGTTCAAGGAGGTGGAGGATGTGATTCGTGGACCGGGCCGTCCCAAGAAGGTGGAGGAGAAGTATGATGTTCAAGCCTCAGATCCCTCGAAGGGGGGAGCTCCAGATTCCTCGAAGGGGGGAGCACAAGTTGAAGTTGTTGAAGTTCCTCAAAATGGAGTTCAACGTGGTGATGTTCATGTACAAGATTGCAGAGACGGGGGAGCTCAGGATGATGAGCTTGTCAAACAACTGGAGTCATGTCCATTGCCTGAAGTTCCTTTGCAAGTTTTGGAGAAGAATCCGCCAGAGGTGGATGTGAATGCGGAGGACGTGGCAAAGCAGGCGTTCCAAAATAAGATGGCAGAACTTCAGGATGTCAATGTCAAACCCATCACCTTTGCTGTTCCTGTGAGTGATCGACGTGAAACAACAATAATCAATGCAGTGGCTTCTCTCTACACCAGATTTCGAGCTCTTCAGGTGCCAATCTACAGGGTGAGAGTTGACCGCGCCAAGGAACTTGTGTCACAACGATTTCGAACATGGGCATCAGCAAGAAATCTGGAAGTTCGAGTTTCTCCAGGAGATGAACCTACTCAGAACTCAACTGCGGAGATCGAGATCCAAATTCTCAAGAATGTGACAAGAACGTTGCTGCAGTCATCAGGCTTGGATGTGAGTTTCTGGCCATTAGCGTTGAGACAAGCAGCTGAACAAAGATGCCGAAGACAACTCTCAGTGCTTGGACTTCAACTACCAGCTCTACTACCATTTGGTGTTTGGGGTGTGGTTCGCAAAAAGACATGGGCCAACAGAGGAGTTCCTCTGAAGTATCCGAAGCAACGTGTGAGGATTCTTGGTCCTTCGGCGGACATGTCACCAACATCAGGCGGGTACTGGGTGGTGGATGAACGTGGCAATGGTTTTCGCACTACAGTGGTGTCGGTGCCAACCAAGTCAGCTGAGATGGGCAATCTTCAAGATCTCAACCCTGGACAAGCTCCACCACCAGATGATGGTCAACAACCTGATGGAGAACAACTTCATGATCAACTTCCCGAAAGCCCTGGGTATGAACCGAGTATCCTTGAAGAGGATGCACCGGGACCGGGGGAGGACTTGGAGTTTGAGGACATGCAAAGATTGGTGGATGGTACAATGGAGGTGGATTTACAAGAGATGGAAGAACATGCAACAGATCTTCCATGGCCTTTACCACCATTACCACAACCACCACGACGAGTACGAGGCAAACAACCACCAGCTGTGCGCGGTTTGATGAGCTCCGCGTACCAACAATGCAATGGATGCGGGTTGCAACAGCCCAGACTTAGCAAGTGTCACTTCTGCAATGAACCAGCTGTACCAGCTGGGGGGGAGTGGACAGAGATGGATGATGATGAAGTTCAAGATCAACAAGATCAACAAGATGGACAAGCTCAAGATGAAGATGTCCATCAACTACAACAACTATGCAAGGATGAGATGGCAGTCAATCATCTGGTCAAAGGGATGTGCGACCTCTGGAATGAAGAGAGGTACATGTTGGCACAAGCAGAAGAAGGCCAAGACGTCAACGAATTGGCAAAATATGCCAACAGCATCCATAGCCAGTTGATGATGCTACAGAATCAACAGCAACAGTTGACGAAAGAGATTGACAAGATGGTGCTTGGGGAGGAGGAAAAGGTTCTCCAGACCTACACGGTGGCGGCAAAAGAGGTTCGTGCGGAAGCAGACAAATGGAAGCCGGCCATCAAGGAGGAGATAGACAACCTGCTGTCTACCAACACCATCATCAAGATGAGCAAGGAAGAAGTGGCATCCTTGGAGAGCTCAGGGATGGCCCTTGAGAAAATACCTGGCAAGTTGGTGGCGACAAGAAAAGCACCACTTGGAAGAAGACGAGCCAGAATAGTGGCTTGTGGAAACTTTGTTCATGGTGATCCACTTGATGCAGACTCAGATGTGGCTGCTGGAGGAGTGGATGGGATAGCAATTCGACTTTTGGTGAAGTTGGCTGCAGAACGCGAATGGTGCCTCAAGTCCATTGACGTCAAAGCAGCATTCTTACAAGCGCCAAAGAGGTCAGTCAAGACCAGAACAACACTGGTGCAGCCACCAAGGCTACTGGTAGAGCTTGGTCTGGCACAACAAGGCGAGTGTTGGTCAGTGCAGGGAGCTTTGTACGGCCTTGTAGAGTCTCCGAAGGATTGGTCAGTGCATAGAGACCAGGAGCTGCCGCTGTTGAGGTGGAGCGTTGATGGGGTACAGTACAAGCTCGTGCAAACGGAAGAGCTACACCTATGGATGGTGACCCCAGTGGAGATGACAAGCTCTTGGAAGCCAGGTTCACAAGGCTTCTTGGCAACCTACGTTGATGACTTTCTAGTTGGAGCTCCACAAGAACAAGCCAATGCGATGTTGGAAGCTGTACAGAGGAGGTGGACATGCAGCCCACCAGAAATGGTCACTGAAGACCACCAAATGAAGTTTTGTGGATATGAGATTGCCAAGGTCAAGGACGGGTTCTTTCTACATCAATGTGGATACCTCAAGGACGTCCTGAAACGACATGGCATGGAGGCTGGTATGGCACCAGTCAAGAACTTGTTTTCCAACTTGGGCGAAGACGACACTGAGGAGGTGCAAACAGGAGATCTTCGTCAAGCTCAACAAGTCATTGGGGAACTGCAGTGGTTGGTTACCCGAACACGACCTGACATGGTGTATCATGTTGGTGTCATGGCACGTCTTGCACACCGACGAGCACGACATGTGGTCAAGCTTGGAGATGAGTTACTGAGGTATTTGAGTGCAACGAGTTCAAAGGGTTTGCACTACATGAAGACCTCAGCACAAAAACCGTATGGTCGCAATGATGAGCTGGCCACGCAGGTGTCGATCAACAACTTGGAGGTGTTTGTGGATGCTTCGCACGCCCTGGAGCATGAGAACTACAAGTCGGTGACTGGGGTGATACTATGTGTTGGGGGTTCTCCCATCGCATGGGCAAGTGGCAGACAGCCGTTTGTTACCACTTCAACAGCCGAAAGTGAACTGGTGAGCTGTGGAGAAGGTTTCCAGTGTGGAGAAAGCCTTGCAGCACTCCTGGAGGTGATGGGCGTTGGGGACATCAACAAGACCCTCAACTGCGATTCCAAAAGCGCACTTCACTTGTGCACCAATGACACAGGTAGTTGGAGAACAAGACATCTGAGGATCAGGTATGCTCGACTTCGAGAAGCGTTTCAAGATGAGCTCTCGCGATGGTGTGCGAGGCATGTCAGTGGTTTGGTGCTTCCAGCTGATGGAGCGACGAAACCGCTTCAAGGACCAAAGATGGACAACTTTGTGGACTCCATCTACCTGGACGATCTCAACGATCTACGACGTGCAGAAGATGAGCTGAGAGCTGAGGAAGAGATAGTAGTGAGGCTTCTCTCAACTGGCCAGACGCTGATGGAGACAGATGACTCTCAGTGTCAAGAAACTGGTCTGGGCCTCATCGTTGCTGCATGTTGGATGATGAAAAAGAGGGAAAGGGAAAATGAACCTTCCCCACCATGGTCAGTTAGGGAAAATGAACCAACTGACATGGAAGAGGCCAACGTCAGGGCACCAAATGAACCGGCGTTGAGACATGAGGGTAGGGAAGATGAACCACCCCGTAGGTTGATGAAAACCATGGTGAGGGCCCCAAATGAACCCACCATGCAAGAAAAGGGCAGGGAAAATGAACCGCCCAACAAGAGCCAAAAGGAGGCCATGAAACCTTCCCCAAAAGGGATGATCGATGTGGAGGGGAAAAGAAACTTTAGGGTTTCAAGCATGGAGCGTAGTCCTAGTGCTGAGTACTATCCTCAAAGGGATCAAGTTTCCTCCCCACAAAGATCATCCCAAAACCTTGACAACTGCCCTTCGGGCTGCCACGGGCCGCAACTTCGGGCGCTCAAAGTCAGCCATGGGAAGAGACGTCAACAACAAGGTCTTTCGAAGAGGCGCCAAGGGGATGGGCATGGTTTCAACTGCAACTTGGTTGGTCGTGCTGAGCAATGGCATGGACTTGAAGGAGATCCGATTGAGGACTTCTCTGTTGAGGACCTTGGGCTCGAGCCGCCAACTGAGGTTTTGGGTGCCGGGCGACACGCCATGGAGAGCACGGCGAGGTCGTCAGGGAGTTCGGCAACAGGAACTTCTTCACTGCCGGCGTCGAGGGCAACCAAAGGAAAAGGCCACAATGGCCAAGATGATGGCCAGCCTGGCCATGGAAAGGGCCAAGGAGGCCACTACAAGGGCCAACAAGGCCAGATGGATGGTCAGCCTGACCAGAAAGGAAAGGGCACTGGCAAGGTGTCTGAACGTGGTAGGGTAGCAATGCTGAGCCCTACAACTTCGGCCATTTGGGCTGGAACAGAACCCCAACAGCTTGGACCAGTTCAACAACGTGGACAAGCAGCAATGGGAACAAGAGTGATGAGGGGCAGTCGCTTTGGGTTTGAGTACGTGCCGATCCGCAACTACGATCCACGTCTTCGAGAACCAGAACCACAAGAGCGACCTCCAAGACCACCAGCGCAACAGGTGGATGACACGCAGTCTGATGGGAGCTATGAGTTGGTTTCAGAGGCTGTGGATGAGGAGCAGCCCCCACAGACTGAAAGGCAAGTGCAGTTGGAGGGCAAGCATGGTGCAATGGCTATGCCCCCACCAGGTGGAGATGGAGATGATCCTGGCCGAGATCGTCGAAATCGACGAGAACCAGAACGAGACCAAGGGCCGGATCCTCCAGCGAATGATGAAGATGAAGATGAAGAAGAAAGTCCACGCAGGACATGCACAACCCTGGATGTCAAGAGGCAAAGAATGGCTTGGGCGCGACCCCCTGGATACTGGTTTCGGGGACGTGGCAGAGGCACTAAGCAGGATGTGGAGACTGGCAAGGATGGGTCAACGATCATCCATGGGGCGCTCAGTCCAAACCTGTCCTGGCAAAGGATCTTCGCCAAGGGCTGTCGACCCCGCCAGCTCTTCACACATGACCAAGGAGGAAAAGGTTCAGCGCAGGCAGCCCCGGTGCTGATGGGGCGTGGCGATACGCCGGCTGAACAGAGGAGAAGTATCCTCCTGGCGACGGCCAATGCAAAGGCGGTCCAGGCGTTGCGCACAGCCGACCAGGTGAATGTCACTAGCGAGGACTCCAATGAGGTGGCTCTGGCGGTGGAGGCAGCTACAGCAGCGGTGGACTACGCTGCGGATGTTCAGGAGATGACGGAAAGCGGCACCACCCCAGGCCAAGCTGGCAGCAGCAGCAGTACAAGTCGCACCTCTGTCGCACGACTTGGAAAAGGCAAACCAGCCACCAATGACGAGCTGCAGGCCCACTACGCAGCGAAGGGCAAAGCGAAAGGCAGTGAAGCCTTGGAGCCTTTTGCAGATGGTTTGCATGAGGATGGCGGCGAGACTGCGGAGGAAGAGGTCTCTGAGAATGACATGGAGGTCATCCCTGAAGAGGACGAGGGCGACGATGGAGATGATGGTGGAGGTGATGATGGTGGAGCCGAAGGGCCTGCAACGGAGCCACCAACAGCTACCACAGCAACCGAGGTGGCAATCACTTCGACCACTGCGGGTGA
This sequence comes from Cladocopium goreaui, assembly GCA_947184155.2. Taxonomy (NCBI): domain Eukaryota; class Dinophyceae; order Suessiales; family Symbiodiniaceae; genus Cladocopium; species Cladocopium goreaui. Next base: position 42,036 of record CAMXCT020003647.1, on the reverse strand, counting down.
CCCAGCGAATGTTGAGGAAGAGGTCAACGCAGAGCCAGAGAACGTTGAAGAAGAGGTCAATGTGGAGCAGGACACAGAGGTTGGAAATGCGCGCCCTTCAAGGGTGGTGCGCAACGACCCGGAGCATGAGATGGCGCCGATGGTCCCAGGAAGTTTGGGGCAACAGATGCGGGCAAAGGCAAGTTTTGGCATGGCATCAGCACCGCCAGCGCAGCATGTACAGCAGGTGATGACAGCGCTGATGCAGGGCCAGACCATTCCTTTGACGTATGGACGTTGGGTCCAGTGGGATCAGACCAGTTGGGTTGGATCCATGCAGACCTACAGATATGGCGTGCTCAATGGCTTGCAGGTGGAGATGGACTTCGCGCAGGTGGGCTTGATGCTTCGCCGGCCAGTGGTTCCTGGGGTGACGCATTCGCTTGCGCTCCAAGGAAATGTGGTGGCTGTGCCGAAGAATGGGCTGACCAGAGAAAGCACAGAGGAGGAGGCTGACCCAGGGGTTCCGTTTGAGCACGGGATGGTTCAACCTGGAAAGAAACCGCCACCTCAGGCTTGGTTTCAACAACAGAACATGCAGGAGTGGATGAACCGCATGGCCAAACCACCAGCAGTTCCAGCACAACATGCAATGCCAGGTCCACCACCAGAGGGCCCACCACCTCACATGAGAGCGGGACCACCTCCAATGGGTCCACCTCCGGCCAAGGTGATGCCGAGGGCAGCTCCGAACTATGTGCCTGGACCTCTACAAGGGCAACCACCAATGGCTGCACCGATGCAGCAAAGACCACAAGGTCCAGCAGGATATGGTGGTGATCAAGGTGGCAGTCTGCAGCCACCACAACAGCAGATGATGGGAAACCCTGGTCAGAGGGTGACGTTGTCCCATATGTTGCGGATGACTGGCGAACTTCGAGCAGAACGAGGAGTTCAACCAGCCAAAGCTGCAGCAGACTTGGGTCTGCGACCGGTGTTGCGTCCGCCAACGACAACATCGAAAGCTGCAGCGAGTTCCACAAATGTTTATGTGGAGCGCCGTGAAGAGGCTGCCGATAGGGTTACGGTGAGATCCGATTCACCGGCCCTGTCAGTGACTTCGAGCTCTACGGCATGATCCAGGTGGAGTGCAATTTTGAAAAGATGCTCTTTTGAGAGCCGGGCATTTTTCCTTTGGCAGAGTCTTTACTGCCATGATGTCAGCCAAGGTGTGAGTCTTTACATGCCAAGGTTGATGGAAGGTGCGGGTCTTTACGCACCGTAGTGATTTTAAGACCAGGGAAGACTAACAACCACCTGTCTTCTCTGGCCAATCCAATTTTAGGAGCCTTGAGCCCTTCAACCAAAACCCCCTTTTATACACGACGAAGTCGTGGGGGGAGTGCAAAAGGGTTCATGTACATGACTGTGCAATTGGACAGGTGTAGTATCTGTTCATATCATGTGACAAAAGCCTATGACCGTGTAGGCTCCTTTAGGATCAAAAAGTCGCGCTGCTCTGCCTAACACATCGAAGTCACTGACAGGTGGAGCGCAATTTTGAAAAGATGCTCTTTTGAGAGCCGGGCATTTTTCCTTTGGCAGAGTCTTTACTGCCATGATGTCAGCCAAGGTGTGAGTCTTTACATGCCAAGGTTGATGGAAGGTGCGGGTCTTTACGCACCGTAGTGATTTTAAGACCAGGGAAGACTAACAACCACCTGTCTTCTCTGGCCAATCCAATTTTAGGAGCCTTGAGCCCTTCAACCAAAACCCCCTTTTATACACGACGAAGTCGTGGGGGGAGTGCAAAAGGGTTCATGTACATGACTGTGCAATTGGACAGGTGTAGTATCTGTTCATATCATGTGACAAAAGCCTATGACCGTGTAGGCTCCTTTAGGATCAAAAAGTCGCGCTGCTCTGCCTAACACACAAGGAAACTCATGGAAAATCAAGGAAACTCATGGAAAATCAAGGAAAATCATCGAAACTCATGGAAAATCAAGGAAAATCATGGAAACTCATGGAAAATCATGGAAACTCATGGAAAATCAAGGAAAATCATGGAAAATCAAGGAAAATCATGGAAAATCAAGGAAAATCATCGAAACTCATGGAAAATCAAGGAAAATCATGGAAAATCAAGGAAAATCATGGAAACTCATGGAAAATCAAGGAAAATCATGGAAAATCAAGGAAAATCAAGGAAAATCATGGAAACTCATGGAAAATCAAGGAAAATCAAGGAAAATCATGGAAAATCAAGGAAAATCATGGAAAATCAAGGAAAATCATGGAAACTCATGGAAAATCAAGGAACATCTATCTTGGGACATCTATGGTAGCATTTGTTGTTCAATGATCTGCTTGGATCGATCGATGGGAAAATATGGGAAAATCATGAAAGATCTGCAGGAAACCATTGCTGCAATGCCAGGAAATTTGCAACTTTCCTGCATATTTTTCCTGCAACCAAGTATGGAAGTTTCATCCCCCAACATGAGTGTCCCCTTAGAAAACAGATGTTACTCTCTGGTAATTTAACAGTTTGCTATTGAACATTGCGCATTTATAGTTGATTTACCTACTAAAAATGGTGATGTTCCATAGTTTTTTGTGAGTTTACCAAAGGGAATTTCAATCAAACAACCATTGCTACAAACGGCAACATCTTCCATACATCCAGTTCTGATTATCTCTACTAGATCTTCCTGTTAGATATGGCCTTGTTTGAGTGTGTCTGAAAATAGGTTATCCCCAAATCTACACATACAATCTGAAAATAGGTTCTCCCCAAATCTACACATACAATCTGAAAATAGGTTATCCCCAAATCTACACATACAATCTGAAAATAGGTTATCCCCAAATCTATACATAAAATCTGAAAATAGGTTATCCCCAAATCTATACATACAATCTGAAAATAGGTTATCCCCAAATCTATACATAAAATCTGAAAATAGGTTATCCCCAAATCTACACATACAATCTGAAAATAGGTTATCCCCAAATCTATACATACAATCTGAAAATAGGTTATCCCCAAATCTACACATACAATCTGAAAATAGGTTATCCCCAAATCTACACATACAATCTGAAAATAGGTTATCCCCAAATCTAGACATAAAATCTGAAAATAGGTTATCCCCAAATCTATACATACAATCTGAAAATAGGTTATCCCCAAATCTACACATACAATCTGAAAATAGGTTATCCCCAAATCTACACATACAATCTGAAAATAGGTTATCCCCAAATCTATACATAAAATCTGAAAATAGGTTATCCCCAAATCTATACATACAATCTGAAAATAGGTTATCCCCAAATCTATACATACAATCTGAAAATAGGTTATCCCCAAATCTATACATAGAATCTGAAAATAGGTTATCCCCAAATCTATACATACAATCTGAAAATAGGTTATCCCCAAATTTATACATACAAACTGAAAATAGGTTATCCCAAAATCTACACATACAATCTGAAAATAGGTTATCCCCAAATCTACACATACAATCTGAAAATAGGTTATCCCCAAATCTATACATACAATCTGAAAATAGGTTATCCCCAAATCTATACAAAAATCTGAAAATAGGTTATCCCGAAATCTATACATAGAATCTGAAAATAGGTTATCCCCAAATCTATACATACAATCTGAAAATAGGTTATCCCCAAATCTATACATACAATCTGAAAATAGGTTATCCCCAAATCTATACATACAATCTGAAAATAGGTTATCCCCAAATCTACACATACAATCTGAAAATAGGTTATCCCCAAATCTATACATAGAATCTGAAAATAGGTTATCCCCAAATCTATACATACAATCTGAAAATAGGTTATCCCCAAATTTATACATACAATCTGAAAATAGGTTATCCCAAAATCTATACATAGAATCTGAAAATAGGTTATCCCCAAATCTACACATACAATCTGAAAATAGGTTATCCCCAAATCTATACATACAATCTGAAAATAGGTTATCCCCAAATCTATACATAAAATCTGAAAATAGGTTATCCCGAAATCTATACATAGAATCTGAAAATAGGTTATCCCCAAATCTATACATACAATCTGAAAATAGGTTATCCCCAAATTTATACATACAATCTGAAAATAGGTTATCCCCAAATCTATACATACAATCTGAAAATAGGTTATCCCCAAATCTACACATACAATCTGAAAATAGGTTATCCCCAAATCTATACATACAATCTGAAAATAGGTTATCCCCAGATCTATATAAAAACATATAAAAACCTAATTGTCCCTACGTTTTACTGGTGATTTTCTGTGATTTTCTGGGTGAATCCCACATTTTCTGACCAAAAATACGCCGGCCTTGCCACTGTCCGCATCTTTGGGAAATTTGGCCTGGCAGCCATGGGATGCATCCGAGAGGTTTTGGAGAGGTGATAAAACCTGATAACACAGAGATACACATTGAATACACAATGGATATTGTACATGGATGTAAGATGGATATATATATATATGATATTACTATATAGATATATATATATATTATATTATATTATATTATATTATATATATATACCTATGAATCATATACATAATGATACATAATGTATGAATCAGAAAAATATCGAAATTCATCTATGGAATTGTAGACATTGTTGATAACTTTGACTGTGATGAGAATCCTCGAGGATCAGCACACTCCCGATCAAATGCACCCAATATTGCAATTTTATTTTCCACATTTCCATGGAACATCTTTCCTGCCATCACCCAACTTCAGTTTTATCTCATTTCTTAATTTATTGTTACAGTTTTCTTGCGCTATATCCCTTGGCTTCATTGGCTATGTCACAGGGACTTATTTTTTCCCGTGAGACCGTGAGACCTGGTGACCACCCAGCTGCACAAACTCCGGCCTCCTCCGCGTACTGCGTGGAGAGCTCCTTCAACATCTGCAGCAACGCGGCATCGGCCGCCACGGCCTTGTCGCACTGCTGCTTCACATCAATCGCCTAACGGGGCATCCGGGATGAGCTGGTGATTCAACTGACTTCAACATCTATGGGCGTTAAACCCAAAACATGGTGCTTTCTAAAGATGTTGATGCACTCCAAAGTGGTCGGAGAGAAGGGTTGGTCTGAACATGTTTCAACCCTTCTACTATCTACAATTTGGGTGGACAATGCATTGCACTTGGAAGAGAACTTGTGGTAAGCTAACCCGCTAACGATAAAAACTTCATTTTCATCACCATTTTCGTTGATGGTGCGATCCCCATGGAATCCATATGGTTCCTATGCCATTGTTGATCTCCAAATATTCCCCATGATCTTCTCATTATACCATCTGGTTATTTAACATAGCCATGGAAAATCACCATTTTTAATAGGTAAACCATCTATAAATGGGCCATTTTCCATGGCTATGTTAAATAACCAGAGGGTACTACCATTGCCAATGCTGTTGGAAAAACATATCATGTTTCATGGCTAAATCCCTGTGAGCTCCCATCTCAAATAGCTGAACTCTGGCCAGCGATCAGCGATGGTTTCCCCTTTCTATAACCATCAATGGCTAAAAAAACACATACAGCTAATATAACATCATGAAAATTAGCTGCTTATCCTGGTTAACGTACTATTATACAATCGCTGAATTAAAAATATAACCATGTGGCCTATCCCAATCTTATATATATATCCATATATCATCATATATCCTAACAAAAAGTAGCTAAATCACAATATATCCTAATTTTATCTAATTTTCATAGATACTATTAGCCTTAGCTATAGATCTTATCTCCCATAAAACCAGGAGTCCGTGACACCGGGGCCTCCTGCGCCGGGCTGCCGCTGTCCAGCAAGGAGCGCGCTGCCCAGGCCTGGTCCGCACGCTCCAGGGCCTTGTCGTAGCCCGCCTTGGCGTACCTGGGAACGCCACGGATGGGAGATGATATATCTACTACATATATGTATAAATGTACGATATATCTACTATATACATATATATTGTATAGATTGTATAGTATATAATAAGTCTACCGTATATCTATATGCTTTGTATACATATGATAATATATATATATATATATATACTCGTTATCACTTGGAAAGATTATTATATATACCAAATATGTATGTATGTATATATATATATATCTATATGTATACACTGTACACATAATATATATATATATATACATATCATATAACCAAAACACATGGTAACTCAACCAACATATATACATCAAACATCAATAAACCATCATTTGTGAAGGCTGACTTGACTTAACCAACATGTGCGGTGGTAAAATATGGACTTAGTATATGTATAGTATGACGTCCATAACTTGCAACAACCCCCAAACCAGGTGCAATATTTTTTTGGGGATCATGCCCCCTACTAATCATCATCTATGTTGCAGCTAGATCCAGGTTCATGGTGTGGTCGACAAAAAAGTCGATGTGTGGTATCTATAGATTGTTCCACGACATGATGCACTTATTCACACCACTATATATATATACATATATATATATACATATATATATATACTTATATATATATATTATAAAATTATGTATCTTATACATCTGATGTTGTACATCTGGGGTTTGGACATCATCAATATATGACTTATGCAACTTAGATGGGGTATGGGGGACTTGGGAGGGGGTGTGGATAGAAGGAGTATCTACTACGAGTACGTACAATTATCTCTATACCTAGGAGATATTATTCAGGTGTACCGACATGTCAATGTGAACACAGTACGACACGGATATTGTTCAGATCAAGATATGAATACAGTAGGATAGGGCATAATTTTCAGATACATCAAGTCGAGATGTGAACGTTAATAAATATAAATATATATATAGCACAAAAAAAGGAAAATTAAGAGATCTCTTGAAAAAAAACAAAACATCTTCCCTATCTATAGAAACCTTCCTAGAAACCCTGATTTAGTATTGGATCTGTTCAATAAATGGGGGCCCATCCTGCCATCCGGGGGGTGGTATTCAGTATATTAATCTATACTAATCCGATAGAATAGTGGTAAACTCTGCATCTTTTTGCCCTTCGAAAACTCCAAGCACTGAGCTCCCGGCTCAGCAGCCAAGGCAAGACCCCGCTGCGTATGTCTTTTCAACCAGTTGGAAATGACCTGCTCAGGAAAAGACTGGTGATGTAAAGGATCAATCATGGGATATATTTAATGGGATTTTTGTTAGGTTAATAATCGGTTGGTGACATATAGGTGATAGATATATAGCTTAAGAATCAGATAATCATGGGATATAACAAACTAACTATCATATATAATTAAATAATATATATATATATATGTATGGTGATTTCATGGTGATTCTTCTGGTGTCTTGATGATGATTCTTCATGGTGGCTTTACAAAAAGGGGCCACGCTTATTTTATGGGGATATCATGAGATGTAACATATGAATTACTATGCATGAATATATCTATAAAATTCTATAAACTATTCTGATATATAGTTAATCACTATGAATATATCTAATTACTATGAATTACTATTCTATAGTTAATTACTATTCTGATATATATATATATATTCTGGAATTAACTGAAAAAGGTGGAGCATGGTGGAACCATGTCATTTTCTTTGGGATAATGATCAACCATCCAACATCATCATGAGGGTATAGGTCATAATGGGCATCTTCTATGATTTTCCATGAAATTTCCCTCCCAGACTTGGTTCAAGGGGAATCTGCGGGACATCCTCTGGTTGGAAAAACACCTTATTTACACCATTGCAAACCTCTGAGTTGGCTTCAGGAACCAACATACCTTTCACAAAATCCCATAAACAATGCTGATCAAAAAATGATTATATGATCAAATCAAAACTAAAAATCATCTAAGAACCAACACACACATCAGTTTCCTGGTTGGTGGTTTTAAACCCTCTGAAGAATATGAAAGTCAGTTGGGATGATTATTCCCAATATATGGAAAGTCATAAAAGTCATGTTCCAATAACCACCAACCAGATTAACTAACTATAGATTTTCCATAGCTTTTCCATAGATTTTCCATTTTTTTAGTTGATCAACACATCATTACCATATATGGTCCATCTATCCAGTTACCTAAGCTTTCCAAAACTCCCACATCTGAAAGGCCTCGCCAGGCGCCAGGTCTCGTTCATCCAACCACCCGTTCCAGGCGTTCTTGGCCCTTCGCTGCGTCTGCGGAGTACCTGGATGCAATTCCGGCAGGACCCGGCGGCCAACCTTCAAAAAGATGCAGGACATGGTGAAAACATGGTTACCCTCTGGTGAACTAACATAGCAATTGAAAATGGCCATTTATAGTGGATTTTCCCATTAAAAATGGTGATTTTCCATTGCTATGTTAGTTCACCAGAGGGTAAAAACCATGGTAAAAACACTATATAAGATAGATGGGAACTAGATGAAAGTGGTAAAATCCATGTAAAATCCATGTAAAATCCATGTAATTCATCTCAACATCTGCTTTAATAGAATTGAAGCCACCAGTACCAAGCAAATAATGGGGGGGGTACATCATCCGTTTGAAGCTTCACCCTTCGATGGTACATGTTACATGTCATCAATGGTTGAAGGTAAAATCGTCAACCTTATCGTGGTTTGTCAAAGTCTGCAACACCATTCTGCTCAAATATCTTTACACTCAATACGGCCCTCAAGTGAATATGTGGCAAATCATATCATAAACAATGGTTGCATCAATGGTGGAGCCGTTATATACCCTCTGGTAAACTAACAAAGCTATGGAAAATCACTATTTTTAATTGGTAAATTATATCACTATATATAAATGGCCATTTTCAATAGCGATGTTAGTTTACCAGAGGGTATGAGCCATTAATCCAGAGTCGATTCATCACGGGCCCCACAGTCAGCAACCAAGTTGCACATCTGGCTGCAGCGACTAATCGCTTGCGATCGAGGTGGTGGTCATTGGCATAACTGGGAACCGTTGGTTTGGCAGGTCCTTTTACCTGAAGTTTTCGGACACTAACAAAGTGAACCAAAATTCAAACATCTTCGGAGGTTCCTAAAGAAGTATACCGAATTTGGCCAACAACTGTAGCAGTGGGCTTTCCATGGAAAGCCCCTTTGGCACTTTGGGAATTCCAAGCCGGGCCCGGTTTGTTGTTGAATCCCTTGGAAACACTTTGCAAATCCATTGGATAACACCGTGGATATTGTTGTTCATCAATCCATCAATCAACGATTTGGATATAAGTCTTCAAGTCCATGGGATGACAAAGTCAACCAGCTTTGAGCTGACGTTTTGGTCAGTGGCTGACACAACGCCGCGTGCACGGCTTTTCACCGGCTTGGACAGCGAAAATCAAGGGAGGACATCGATCCATTTGGGGAGTCTGTGAACATCATGGTGTGTCTGAAAAGGAGTATACCCCAAAGAAGTGATTTTTTTTTTCATGAGGCAGATGAAAATTCAAAAAAATGTGTGCAGCATAGTTTCAGACAAACCGACATGAACAGCACGTGCTGTACTTACCCAACACCGTTTGAGGTGAACTGACATCTTTACATCCACACACTCTCCTGCTGTGGCAAGGAATGCAACCTCCAAAGGGTTGGCAAGGATTCTTGTCGTTGACATCTTTAGAGAAGCTGAATTGCAAAACAGAATATGACCTATGACTGAGTAATGCAGACACTCTAGGTCCCAGGTATTTCTCGACTCCATTCGAATACTATGTCCTTGTGACCGTGCAGGGGCTTAAAAGCAACACATCCATCATCATTGATAGAACCAAGGAACCCCTAGTCTTGAGATCGGGAAAAAGAACAGGGACTGTGGAGAATTTGTGCGGATCTTGCCTAAACTTGGAACCCCTGAAACAATCCCAACTCATCCCAACCCATTTGTTTCCCATCTACTCAGCAAATGACTGCCGTATCCCAATCATTGCAGCTGTATTTCAATGTAAACGCGCTTCTGGTTTGCAATCTCCCAATTCTTCATTTTCGAATTAAACCATTGGCCAATCATATTCAACTACTCATACCCTCTGGTTATTTAACATAGCTATGGAAAATGGATGAACATGGACCATGTATTGATGATTTATGATGATTTACATCTTAAATCTGGTGTTTTTCCATAGCTACGTTCAATAAAAAGAGGCAAATTTTGGTTGCTAGTTCCCTTCCAGTACTTTGGCCTGGGAATGGAAAGATCTCTGCCACACTATCATGGGTATTCAGCCCCCCAGTTGGGTCCCAATATATAGATTTCTAAGATTCCGCCCTTGCCAAACATGAAAGGGTCACCTTAGGGAAGTGATCCTGGTTGAAAACATACCAACCATAGTGGGTTCCCCTGCCACACTCGCAGCTTCCGACATTTTCTCCACGCGACAGTGAACCGCGAGGATTTTCACGCAAGAGACGCTGACTGCAAGAAGCCATGATGCAGCTTGCTGGGATGTGCCCAGTGGATACATTGCTAATACTTGGTGGTGCAATTGGGGTTATTACTGTAGTGGGTAGAACATGGTCGAACCATGGATTTTAACCATCATAGGTTGGGACATAACCCCAAGAACCATCTACAACAACGGTTATATAACCACTTATAACTGGAACTGCACCCCCAAGTAGTATCGGACAATGAATAAATATCTAGGGTTTATCTAGATTTATCATCTAAAAGAATCAAACCCAGTTGGCATATGGTTGCCCCAGTTATCTTGATAACCCTTGTTTATCCTTGTTTATTATTGTTTTTCCCTGAAAAAAAAGATAAATTGTTTGGGTGTCCTATTTTCAGACACACCAATATTATGTAATATGATTGTAGTTTGTACGCATTCCAATCTTTCCAGATCATTCCAGTACCACTAGGTACACTTAAAGTTGCCGTTTTGAATGTTGAACATCATCATTTGGCCATTTTCCTCTGTAGACTTTCCGCTGGTTCAAAGGTTCAAAGTTTCATCATATCTACCCATATCAAAAGATGATAGCTGTCATGACTTCCCATGCTGAGCGTTTTATCCTGTGCAGCGACAGGCAGCCCGTTTTATCCGTTGGGTGCTGCGGGCTGCAGAATTCTTGTGCTGGTTGGTGGATCCCGCATGCGGCAGAGAAACATGCACAGGATTACAGAATGATCATCTCAGAAATTAGATAGCTCTAGAATGCTCTAGATACGATGCACCTATATATAAAAAAAAGAAACTATATAAACGAAAATATGTAATCCTCTCAGAATTCCACAATGCAACTTGCAACTGGTGACCATCTCAATATGTATATAGATGGGTACAGCAATCACCCCGTCAAAACATTTGATAAACTAACCAACATATACACATATTCAACTATTTAGACATAGACATGCGGGAAGAATTGTTAAGAATCTGACCACCAACCAGTGAATGACATTTTGACTATGCACACACCGAATCGAACGAACGGTTTTCATCGCCCTTCCAGGCAGTCAATGTCCAAGATTGCAGCCGGGTTTACTGCTGGATGATTTTCGAGATAAAACATAGGGATAAGCCTGTCAAGCCTGATGATGTTTTATAAATTGGAATATAACACAATATAACCATACAATAATCACCAGGATTCGTTAGAGCATGTTAAATCCAAATTGATTAATTAGGCATCTTAGTAATATCACTTGAAGATAGAAGCAACAAACATGATGAAACATGATGATGTATGCCGCTTCATGCCTAGTCCCTGAGCACCTGACACCCAAATCAGCCCAAATCCACGGAATCTGTAAATGGCCCTGCTGTCAATGTGAAGTGTGTTGGACAACGACTCCCGTCATGCTATGCAGTAACTGACGTTCGCTGGTGACCATCAAGAGTTCAGCAAGTGGGGCAATCCATAGAATCTGCGTTGAAACATGGACGGCACCAACATATGTTCCTGTCCACAGCAAGCTTTAAACAGAATGCTAGCATGTGCATTACCCTCTGGTAATTTAACATAGCTATTGAAAATGGCCATTTATAGTGAGTTTTCCCATTAAAAAACGGTGATTTTCCATAGTTATGTTAAATTACCAGAGGGTAGTTTTTGAGAGCCATGGACCATGATCTTCTGACTCGACCGCACCAGAAAAACTAACTTTGGCAGTCAAGAATCAGCCATGAGATGAAACAGTATCAGTCCAGGCAAACCAGGATATTTGAGACCATGTCAAACACATTGCTTCCCATATACCTATGATAACATTGTTTGTCGTTGTTTTGCCAAGGCCGGCTTTTTAGCCCTGTGGTTGAATGCTTGGTTTTATGTCGAAGGTTTGGATTTGTCATTCTGTTCTGATGTCCTGGTGTTCCCAATATTTTGACACGAAGAAAGTACTCCTTTATTTGTTCAAGCCTGGGTCGTAAAGTCCAGTTTTCGCAGTTTACAATAAGCATTTCTTGGTTTGTCCCATAGTAAACAATACAGCTTGGTTGAACATTTTCCATCTGTCTACATTGACACTACTGGAAATAGCTCATTCTGCCCCAATTGCACGGCCACTTCTAGTCCAGGAGCTGGCAAAAGGGCAACTTTCACCAAGTTCTGCTGAGTCTGGGAGTATTGGGTGTGCCATATCTATTCACAGATCATCCATGATGTTAAATAAAATGCTTGTGTATCATCCGCTATTGACAAGTAGACAGTGAGACTTTACACATTAGAGTGTTGACCTACCTGAAGAAATTCAAAACCTTGAATAAATACAAAGAAATCCGAGCAACATGATCATTTGCACATGCATATTATAATCAGTCAACCCAAAACATCCCAAAGCAATAGATATACATGGATATAAAATATATGTATGATATGCTATATTATGTGACTGTCTGGGGCTGGCTGGTTGGTACAAGCTGCAGCTCCTAGGAACTCAACACACCGCCGAAGATCATCAGAGCGAAAATGCCGCCCGCAGCCAACCACAACCTGTCATGGCGACGATAGGCTGCACAGAAAGACGCAAACAGTTTGTCCTTAAAGTTCTACCAACAATTCGAGGTGAAACCGAAACCTAATCATAACATGAAAATACAACTAGGATCAACTAGGTAGCCATCAAGAAGTATTAACTAAAACCTATTAAACCTAAAATTGGTTGCCCAACACTGAAGTGAAACCACACCTACAACAACCTGTCGCTTGTACCTTCGCTTCAACTTCGCGGCCATGTTGTACTTGTCGGTGTACTCAATCTCCTGCCCATTTCATTCGATGCACCAACTGGATGGAACAAAGAAACATCAACAAAATCCAGCCACATCATCCAGCCACAACATGTTGAAAACCCCTATTTCCCCAAGATGTCCACCATTTATCCATGTATCCACCATGTATCCACCATGTTTTCCCCAAGATGTCCACCATATCTTCCCATCCCATGGCATCTCCCCGTGGCCCCCCACGGCACCACCACGGCACCTCTCGTCCGCGTTCCACGTCCGCGGCGGCCCGCGCCATGTGCGACTCCAAGGAATCGAAGATCGAGGCCTGGTCCTCCGCGGCCGACGCCTGGCGGTTCTCTCGGCTGGTGGTTTGGATGTTGGATGTTTTTGTGACCCAGATGCTCCATGGTGCTGGAATATTTACCTACATTTACCCCAAAAATGACACAGTTTTGTAGGTAAATATTCCATACATGGAGCATCTGGGTGATAGAAACTATGAGTCAACTATGAGTGATTAATAACCATTCATAGTGATTAATAAATAGTGATTCATAGTGATTAATAGTGATTTTTAAGCGACCAAGAATGGATCATAATAGATATCTACACATAGATATTCATAATTCATAGTACAATTTTCTGAAATAAAGTATGAATATCTTCACTAGATAATATGTATATGTTATTAAATATAATAAATATAATATGTATAATAATAATATCATATTAATGTAATATATCTATAATAACTAGATAATAGCAAGAATAGATAATAATTAATAGATATAATAATATCTTATAACTAATAGAGAATCATATCTCTTTATAATAATAAATAGCTAATAATGTTACACCAAACTAGTAATAAATAATCAAAGGAAGTCGGGAAGCAATCTTCCAGAGTTACGGATGACTTAATACGTTGATAGATAATAGCTATAAATGTGTACACCACAAATGAACATGTTATTGTTCTACAGAAATTATAATGAGATTGATAATGCTAATATAAAACAAACACATGATAATGAAAATGTAACACTATATGTTGTTTCTATACATTATTGTTGCACACATGTCTAACAAGGTGGCATGATGGAGGATGAGAGGGATACACATAGAGAAAGCAAGGTGGATGTCAACGATGGCCGTTCCTCATTCAACTCACCTGTCTTAGAGTGTGAACCCTTATTGATGCAGATTGCTTGGTAAAGGTCGGTCCGGTGCTTGAGGTCAGAAGGCTAGCAACCGTACGTCAAACACCTTGTCGCTTGTTCCATAAACGCGGTGTAGAGAATGACATAGGATTGAAACATATATTGAAAATTATTGAAACATATTGAACCTTGCAGATGTGTTTTGATACACTTGTGAAGCACCAAGGATTGCATTTTTTCATTGCTACTAAGTCGAGTTACCGTCTGGGGCCAATGATCCCAGATACATTTCAACCGAGGCACCAGGTCAGTGTAAATGCGCTGAAGACAGAGCATGTCCTCATAGCCGGAGGAAATTCTGGGTGTGTTCGGAGACTCCCATAGTTATCATAGGTGACAGGATCCAGTACAACATTATATATATATTAATGTAATTATATATATATATATTATAAATTAATATAAATTTTTGAAATAGTATGAACATGTATGCAGATGCGGGCCTTAGATTTACCTTGGATTCAGGTCTCAAACATGTCACCGCAGTATACACTCTAACCATCTCTAAGCGGTGAGTCACTGGTGGTCGGTCATCTCCTTACAAGACCCGGGTTAAAAAAGGGAGGTCCCAAGACGAGGCAAACAAGCGAAAATGGTTGGGGGTGAAGTTGGGGTTAGTAATGGATATATAGTAAAAACCTCCATAAGATGGGATATAAACCGTCGTAATGCTACAATTATCGGTTATGTAAACCACTCATAATTGAGTGGCAACCCAAAGTAGTTGAACTTAAACCAAGTCTTTGACCGCCCGATTTGACGGCTTGGTCGGTCCTCATCCACTTTTCTCAACGTCTGCACTTTGTCATTCTGCAGAGCTGCCTCGCGTGTTAGGGCCGGGGCGGGGACCCATTGGTCAATCCGCAAAACCAGTGGATTTTTCAAGGGGGAACCCGATAATGGATACCTATGGATACCCTATGACCCTATGGTACCTATGGATCTCATTGGCTACAAAATCAGCGTCATTTTCAAATCAAACACACTCTTCTGGCAACGGAAAGTGAGAAAGGTCGTTGGGATCAGACTGGGTTCGAATTCTAAAACAACACTTCTATGGCACAACTCCCCATGATGTTTCTTAAAATCATGAAACAACCACATCACAATTTTCAACGAACCACTTTGGCTTCACCGTTTCGATGGCTTGACCCACGCTGCCTCCATCTGCTCGTGACCAGAGGCACTCAGCAAGGGCTTCTGGTCGTTGCCGCCAGCCACATCTGCTGCTGCAATGCCTGTGGCCTGCGCGGTGCATTTTTGAGCGGCTGGGTGACGGTGGCTGGGTGCTTTTTGAATGAGGTTTTGGACATTGTTTGTTTGCATCATGTGTTCCAACATGATCAAACTGTTTGTTGGTTCTAGTCCTTTGCTAACTGTTCGCTGGTTCTAGCTCTATCGTGTTTCATCAACAGCTTTTGTTTGGTTTGTGTTTCTATTCTATTCCATCATCTTGGGATGTTTCTGGGGGTGAAATATCCAACGCAACCCCACCACCCCAGGGTCAGAACATCTCAAACTCAACATTTATCACGCTGATCCTTCGTCCAAACATAGGGTACACACATTTACCCCCATAATCCAATGGGGAACCATCATCAGTCGAAGACATATGGCATTTTTGTGGTATCATGGTGTCTCCCATGAATAAAGACCCACCTACGAAAAATATCGTTTGTTAGATTTCTCAGACACATGCCAGAGTCCCCATTTTTATCATCTCCGCCGGCAGTTCCCGTGGAATGCCATAGAGGTGCCACTTTGGCTGGGGAAATCCCCGGTGGATTTCCCATGGTTTGATCACCAGTACCGACCTACTGTATGTTGCTGGGAAAAGGACATCTAAAAAAATGACTCCCATCTTGTTTGTCCGATTGTGCATAGCGTTTTTGTTGGCTAATTTCCACTGATTCAATGGGCAGATACATCCCTAGTCCCTGTATATCCAGGTCGTGTACTGTTTCAATCGTGGTAAAACAAAAATTCTTAAGGGGTGAATCAACCATAAATGGGCCATCTATACCATAGCCATGTTAAATTACCGGAGCGAGTGTATCAAATTGTCGAATCTACCAAAGAGTATCCACTATTCAATTGCTTTTCCACCTCTCTGGGGATTCCTATGATTATTCCGGATGAATTTTAATAATTCACTAGCCTGAAAATAGCCGAAAGGATGATTACCCGCAATCTCATCATCATTCCAGTGAGGTCACGATCATTCATCCATATATATATATATATACATATTATATCCCATATATATATATATATCCATCCCATAAATATCCATATATATCCATATATATATATCCTTATATATATATATCCATATAATTATCCCATAAATCTCCCCATAAAACGGTGCGTCATTTTCTTCAGCACCTCTAGGATGCCACCGCTGCGACGTCGCTCTTCCGCGTTGAATCTCCTCACAACGTCCTGTGGGGGAAGGGCAGGGGAATATCTAGGAATGTATAATTATATGGGGATGGGTCAAAACCCTGGTACCTAGTGAACCCCAAAATAGCTGGTAAATGGATGTTCATCCCACTAAAAATGAATCTATAGGTATTGACCCATACCCATATATATATATATATTACGGATAAATTATATCAAATAGGTTCATCATTATGATTATGTAATTAACAATATGGAAATGTATAATGAACCTATCTGATGATCCATTTAATCCATTTCTTTCTATTTCTGTATAAATAGATGCATGCATATATGTGTATGTATGTATAATTATGTATATATTGCAATATGCGTGTCCGTGATTACAACCAGCAACGAAGCGGCCATTTTGGAACATATGTTTGATATATCATATCACGGCAACAACAGCATGCATCATGTAAAATACCAGCTATGGAAAATCACCATCTTTATGAAGTAAATCATCAGAATTGGTCATGTTCCATAGCTATGTTAAATGACCAAATGGTAAAATGCATTGAGAATTTTGGTGCATTTCATGGGCAATCCTATGGCAGACCTACAGGTCACCACGGTTTTTGCACGCCCTTCAACCGCGCCCTGGGCTAAACTTAAAAAATGCGGAAACCTATGGGTTTCCCTTGGAAAATGATCCAAGAAAATTGCTCCTCCAAGACTCGGGCGGTGATGGCCAGGTTGTCTGAGAGTTTTTGATACCTGGCGGCTCGTGACAGAGACCAAGTGGTGGACGGATGTCTCAGGTTTTATTCCCCAAGTGGTGGAGTTTCCCATTGAAAAAAGGTTCCAAATCACCGACTCAGCAGTGGTATGTCTTTCTAAGTGGATGTTTTTTTCAATCCTTATAGGCATGGTGTTGAATAGCTGGGGAAGTATCTAAAATATAGTATATACTAAATTGTACATATTACATAATATGGTATATAATATCCATAATATTCCATAATATCAATTATGAATCCGTACCAGGACTAAACATATGAAACTTTTAGAATGATCTTCGAAACATTTCGACACAACATGGACCCTCTCTAGCAGCAAAAACATGCCAAGCAAACATCATCCTTCGGTTGTTTCGCTCAGCCGTGTTCTGAGCTTGGTGTTGATGTTCTCTTATTCGTGCCAAGATCGTCTTGGTCTCGGACGCCTTGCTGTTGAATCCAAAGATGGCAATAGGAAATCACCAATGGATAGCATTTGTATATCATGATAATCATCTCAGGGGAGAAATCAGTGGTGATGATAGATTATATACATTATATAATATAAATTATATAGACTATGTTATATATTATATATCTATATAGATTGATTGGATTGATGAGACTGCCGACTGCCTCATGGGTGTGAAAAGAAGGCTAAAGCGGCCTTCTAGCGGAAAGCAGGACATCGACTAAATAATATTAATCTGATGAAATCTCATGAAATCTGTGGATATGTCATGAATTTTCATGATATTTACAGAGCTTTTCGTTGCACCTTGGTAGCCCACTGTTTTCTTCATCGATGTTGCCCCATTCAAAAGCTGATATTTGCTGATGAAGTCAGCGGCCTGACGGACAGCATCATCCACCATCTTTCGGCAATGCTGAAAGTCCTTCTCTGCCTGACTCGGGAGACAATTGGGATGCCGACCATGTAAAACGACCACGGTTGACCACTAGGAATGACCAAGCATTGACCATCATTTACCGAACATACAATATCAAACAATATCAACATCCTCATGCCATTGGTCAAGATTCGTTGGATACCACGGACAAGTCAGCAATCCACATGTTTATGACAGGAAGGTGTGGGTTTAAAGGTGCTTCACCCAAGACAATCACAGCAACATACAGTAGACTACTTTTGTAAAGTTCTGTATGGTCAGAATGCACAATGAAGTGCTCCAAGCCCAAATGAAGAAGTGTTGGTGACTTATATAGGGGTCTGACAGCAAATCATCTACCAAATTTAGGATTCGCTGCGGTTAAACCAACATTTCACTGCACAGGCTTGGAAGAGGGAGAATGACGCTTCGAGGATAGCTGGTGCTTGAGCTAACCAGGAATAGTTTATCTTGGTGAATAGTCAAGAATCAAGCTTTACAATTCAAAATGGAACGTATCATTACGCAACAGCTAGTGGGTTTGTCTTTAAAAAGATCGGGTAGCCCCCAGATCCCTTGGTCTAGCATCACTTCACCCAATCAAAATTGCCAGAATGTTGGAATCAAAAGCACGCATCAAATACATATTATCTCATATGGTCGGATAGTTCTATACCCTGACATCCTACCATTCATCCCCATTAAAACTCCATGTTAATGTGGTAAACAAACCATACCAAACCATCCCCAAAATCACACTGTTTTTGTGGGTATACCCCTCTGGTAATTTAACATAGCCATTGAACATGGCCATAGAAAGTTCGTTGATTTACCTATTAAAGATGGCGATTTTCCAGTTCGCTATGTACCATCCCCAGTGGTCGCTCGATGCATCGCTCGCCTCCATCGTCCCCACGAGCTTGGAGATTTGCCCCGTCAGAGTCTGGATGGAGTGAGTGTTGTTCTGGACCTACGACCGCGCGGTCGTTACCGGTCGTGAAGCGACATGATATATTTCTGGTGAGAAACCTGGTGAGTTCTGGTCCAGTTGGATTCAGAAATTACTGAAATTATCTGAACAATCATTGGATGATTCTGGGATCAAGTTGGACCCGGATTTTCTGAATTGTGGGATGATGGATTGCAGGATTTGTTTAATCAGTTCTGGGGTGATTTACTATGAGTTGATGAACAGTTTTTTTTTGGAGGGGGTCACTTTCCATAGCTACCCTCTGGTAAACGTTTACACAGCGAACTGGAAAATCACCATTTTTTATGGGAAAATACACTATTTCTATGGCCATTTTCAATAGCTATGTTAAATTACCAGAGGGTAACTCAGAAAATATGGATAACTACTATGGCAGCATTTTTGAGATTTCGAAATGTTGGCAACGCAGCAGTGAAATGATGTAGTAAAATAAATAGCCCTCGAAGGTGGTTTTCGACAGACTCCGCCCTCGCTTCAGCTGCTTCATATCGTTGCTTCCACGTGTGGAAAACACCAAACTTATTTGCCAAGTGCACACTTTTTCAAAGGTGGCTTTAACTCGTCACAGTCCAATGCAACTCGTGATCCTCTCCAACTGTTGGTTTCCAGATGTTTCCAACCACCAAGCAGTTTCAAACAACTGCGCCTGTCGACAATCCTGTACATAGAATGAATCTGCATCGCGCGTGGCCAATGCCTGGCCACTCGACACAGGTCAAAGAACTGTTGGCAAAATTCCATGGATATTTTTGGGTCATTCGGGTTTTCATGGGGTGTAATTATGGTAATCAAATATGGCAATTGAAAATAAGTAGAGAAATGGTTTTCAATTATGGTAATCAACCAATGGTAATTGGATATGATTACCATAATTGAAAACCATTGGCAATTATTTGATAACCATATATTTTATATATGACCAATGGTAATTATGCTTATCAACTATGTTCGTCTTCATGGTGTTTTCATTGGAAAGTCATCTGTAAATCTTGAGAGATGGTCTGGCTGCCAGGTTCAATGACCAAAGGTAATTCGCCAGCACAAAGAGCGAGCCAAGACTGCAACATGA
Organism: Cladocopium goreaui; assembly: GCA_947184155.2. Classification (NCBI taxonomy): domain Eukaryota; class Dinophyceae; order Suessiales; family Symbiodiniaceae; genus Cladocopium; species Cladocopium goreaui. Next base: position 21,479 of record CAMXCT020003647.1, on the reverse strand, counting down.
CTGCAACATGACTGCAATTTGTGACATCTTGTGATGATATTCTGCAAAAACATCTGCAAACTTGCAAGATATCCTGCAAACAATCTATGGCTTCAAAGTCAGTATAAACCAGAACAAGTCAAGAGTTGCTTTTGGCTATACTATGTTATACTCTATAATATCTCAAGATATTCCATGACATTCCACCATTATTCCCATAAACACATATTGACATCACCATCAAGTCCCCGTTGTACCAGCATTACTGTTGACTTAAGAGGGGCGAAGATCTCCAAGCTGGGCACTGAAAGCGAGCCAGGTGGCACCATTGCGATCTTTATCCACACTGGATCTGTCCACTTGCAAGTTGCTAAAGCCACAGACACACCAGGAGGTAACGAGAGAGAAGAAAAGTTGCAACATGTGACAACCACCACTTTTCATTTTAAGTGTCACCACGTTCAAGATGATGAATCAATGATAAAATCAACCAGAAAAAGGGTTACACATCAATCAAGAAGTGGCGATCCATCAGCGACTCAGTGCTTGCTGTGCGCTGTGCCAACACGCTGTGTGTTTTTGTCCGCAGGGTCGCGGGTCACCGCTCAACATTGGAGCTGGCACATGTCATTGCCATCTCAAGACCTCTCCCAGGATGGAATGAGTCAGTGAAGGAGTTCCCAGATTTATAAAAGCCAGGATCAAAACATTGATTCTGGGTATTTGTCCCTATGAAAATGGATTGATTATTCCCATCCCCATCCGATGGGTAGACACTCTATCTTTGAACATGGCTCAGCAATGGCAACAGGTCTTTATGTGGGGTGAACTTTCCAGTTTCGCATCAAACCTCCACACTTTTCATCTACTGCGGAGGCCTTTTTCAACTGAGAAAAGTCCTGAGATCCAGCACCGCTGATTGGGTCAATCCCAGCTCCAGAATCCAATCATCTCCCGCAGTGGTATGAATCCAACCAGCCCAGCTGCCACTCTGTGGCGTGCTGCTGGAAAAGCGTTAGCGATAAAAGGCCCAATGAGGCAGGAGGTAAGGGATATGTGGGGGGAGCTTCCATGAACTTTTATTTAACATGGCGCATGTTAGATACCCTGCAATCAATATGCAGGTTTGTAAATATCCATAAATATTCCAATGTGTAAAAATAAACTTGCAACAAATAACATGACATGGTAACAAATAGAAACCGCTCATCTTCACGTCATGGGTCCAAGGGAGTGCCTGTTAACATCAACACTTGTGAACAAAATGGTCAGAAACAAATTATATGATGTAAACTCGACTTCAACTTTATGACAGTATGATTTCACACAAACTCATCTTGCCCTTGGAATTACCCGTGATTTGTTTCCCTGGGATTTTTTCCACGGTTTTTGTTCATGTTTTTTTCCCTAAGACACCTGCCCCAGCGGCCATGATCTGCTCCAGTCAGAAGGCGTCATCAATCTCCAGAGCACCGTCCGCGTCAGCCTGTCACGACAGTCGGGATTACACCTGGAATTGTTGGAGCAACATGTGGTAAACATGTGGTATTGTCAATCATATGTGAACATGAATGAACATGATATATTGTTGAACATGTGGTGAAACCATGTGTTTTTCTTACACGTGATTCACAGAAGAAAAAAAACATGTTCCTACAACTTGTTGTTTTTTACTGAGGATTTTCCTCCAAGTCTTTTGGAAAGGTTCAACGGTGAGGCCCAAGGGAAGTAAACTCCCAACATTGAGTCATCTCCCTGATGATGATATAGGAAAGTCACGGGTGGACATATCCCTAGTTTTGCAGATGTTTTGGCGGCTCAAGAGAGGAGTAGTAACCACGACACAAACATCAACTAGCAATCACGATTGGAATATGGGGTAACAACGATGCATCATACTAGGCTCAGGAACAGACAATCCTGGACATAGGGCTTAACCATGGTTATGATTAGTAATAAAAAATAGATGATGGTTATTAACCATTAGGACCATAGGTTTATATTTATATATTGATGGTTATGATTCGTAATATATATATATAATGATATACAAATATATATATATATATAAATCCTCCGCTTTCCCGCCACCTCTTCGGACCTTGGATTCCATTGGATCAGGGAGGTTGATGCAAAAAAAACCTTTGGGATGGTTTTAACATGTGGCGAACAAACCACATTGAAGTTTGAACACAGAAATTCATGTTGGCCATGTTCAAAAAAACAAACGAAAACATAGGGGTTCAATTCAGAAATGTCTGCACTCAAAAAATGACAATTGATGCAACATGATAAATATGAATAAATATGACATGAATCATGAAAGCCCTGTTGTCCAAACAAATCTGAAAGATATCTGAGGCAAGAATAGGACTTCCCCAACACACGTCTGATTGTAAAACAACGCATCGTTTCTCAAAGTTCGCATGACAATCGGTCAACGTCCAAAGAAATAATGCCCCTTGATAGGTCAAAAATGCGAAAGTGCCAACAATTATTTGTTTAGGAACATATGCTAAATTGATAGGTCGCATATCCACCCCCGATGAGTCCCTTTGGCCAGGCAGCGGTTGAGGGTCAACAACCTGGCCCGAACTGAGGTTTATAGCTGGGAAGATGTGGGAATTTCTTTTGTGTGGGATACCCTGATTGCCATGAACCTTAAAAAAATGGGGAATCTTTTCATCAGCCATAAACATGGTGATTGTGGGGATGGTTGATCATTGAGTTTACCACATTAATTGATGTCAACGACTGTATAATAACATGAAAAAATGGCTGAACTAGTGATGTAATATCCATTTTTTCATGTTCATTATATGGTTTACTACTGTATAAAAATGGATATAATAACACAATTTCTCATGGGATGTAATGGGAAATCATCAAACAAAATGGAGGCAATCCAAAATCGAATTCATCGGGGGATTTTACAGCAAGCCAGGTTTGATTAAACCGGAGGATATATGATTATATTTACATACGTGTGTATATTATATGTGTATATATATATATATATACATATTATATATATACACATATTATATATATATATGATTATGTATATATATATATATTATACACATATTGGTCAACAATTGTAGATTGGGTATGGTCATTCATCCCTTTTTTTGGGAATCTGAACAGAATGGCTATATGAATCCCCATTGATGACCATCCCCCAAGCACTGGGCACATGACAGGAGACCAATGGTCTGGGGGTCACATTTACCACCATCAAGTTATACATATATATATATATACACATAGTATGATTAATATGTGATAATATCTTCTGGTTGGTGGTATTCCTACCCCTCTGAAAATATGAGTTCGTCAATGGGGTTGGGATGGTTTATCCCATATATGAAATGGAAAATAATCAAGCCATGTTTGAAAGCACCAACAACGTCAGAAAATGGATGAACATTGCCATGGCCCATAGATAATCTACACATTAAAATAGATCTTGTTTCCATAGAGCTATGTAAAATCACCAGCGTTAGGTGAAGCTTTCCCAAAAGGGGAGTACCCCCAAATCATCCAGTCGTCATTCAACCATGACTTAGTATTGAAACCAATGGTTTTGGGGATGCCCAGCGCCGCCCCCAGCGCCCTATCCTGGCCTGTGGAAAGTCCGGCGTCGCTGGCATCATGCTGACATCACGCTCCTGCCGGGAGCTCACTGAGGCTGGAATTTGATGAGATTTTGTGAATCCCAATTATTATTGAAAATGGTGATCTATAGTGGATTTACCCATTAAAAATGAGGATTTTCCATAGTTATATTAGTTTACCAGAGGGTATTTTGATGGCACTTGCAAGGTCTACACCTCTTGCCCGGCAACTGGTTGAACTAATTGAACTGGTTGAACTGCAGCAAATTTTCAACACAAATCATGAACAATCCAGCTGTTCTTTGCGATTTCAGGCATCTCGGCATCTGGCCAGTCTTGAAGAGAATAGTCTGTTCAATTTTGTTCAGATTTTGGAGTTGGAAACTGGTCATGACTTGGAGCTGGGTCTTCCAGTGTCTGGAGAGCTGTAAGAAAAGTTTGGCATCGCAGCTGTTTCAAGGCGTAGACAGTCAGTCAGGTGTGCAAGACCTTCGGGGCACCTGGAAAATCAACAGCAAAGCCTTAGAGTCGTAGAGCACTCGAAACATATTCAAGCAAGTCCAGCTCCGAATTTTACCGTGCTTGATTGCAAGCTAGATCCAGGTTGACTCTATCAATCCGCTCCATCAGAAACATCAAAAGCCCCACCCTTGAGACGTCTGCGTTTCGCAGCTTGACGCCTATAAAACTGCGCTCTCCGTTTGGGTGACCAGCTGTGTCGTAGAGGCAGCTGCAGCACCCGCACCCCAGCCTTCCGCAACTGCTGATAGACCAAGCGGTCCGAAGTCCCACAGAGAGACTCAAAAATGTGAGACCTCACAGGCAAACCCACACACAATGTCAAAGGGCCCAAAGCCGGAGCCAGCACATCTTGAAGTTTTTCAATCTTCTGGGCACAGGATTGGCAGGGGCACTTATGACTATAGAGCAGCAAGCTGCCTTGCTGAAGGCCTCGCCAACTGGAGCTCTCGTGAGCTTCAATGGCGAGTCGAACCAGCATGGCTTCCGGGTGATGTTCTTTGGTCTGATGATCACTTGGATTCCACATCCAAATAAAGTTGCTCTCTGGATAATCTTTCAACCACTGCAGCAGCTGCTGCACACTTTCGGCCGCAGTCAAGCTACCATCCTTCACCTGTTTCACGCATGGGATCAACCCGTCAGGGAATCCACAACAGAGAGCCGCAAAATGCGGGACGTCGGCCCACTGCTTCTCGTCCTGTCGAAATAAATCCTTCAGCTTCAACGCATAGTCCAGCACACGCCTCGTTGGGATTGATGGAACCGCAAAGCACAGACAAAGAAAGGCAGCGCAGCCAATGGAATAGATCGACTTGCCATGCTCTAGGGCTGCTGAAGAACCAGCTTGGAGCCGCGTCACAAATTCTCTTTTTTTGGGATTTTGAATCTCTTTTCCCTGGATTGCATTTGATTGAGGGTTTCAGTTCGCGTCATTTTCTTTTGTCATAGATAACTTCAAATAGGCAAATGATATGCTCGAACAGCATTGAACAACCAGATATTTTGGAGACAATCCACTGTATCATCAATTCACCAAAGCATGGGGTGACCACACCATAAGTTCTGCTGGTCCAGCCCGGCGAGATTTATAAGGCAAGTGTCCCTGAACCAGCAGCTTGGCGTATGAAGCTCTAGCTGACTGTGGTTTATGAAATTTGTGGGATGCGATCGAAGACTTTAAAGCAAACACGATAGATGATTGTAGAATATTGATGGATATTGTAGGTTGCATCCTTTATATTCTGAATAATATACACATATCTACGCATCCATCATATGAGTACCAAGTGGGAAATTATGTACATACATGGTCTATGGTTTACACAAACATACATGTGATGATATCATGCATATATATATATACGCACATGTGTGTGTAGCTGCATGCTATATTAACGTGCTCACAACTTGGGGACCAAATTCGTCCAAACACCACCCCCAAACCAAAATTTCACTTAAAAAGACTGGGTGTATGGCCATAGTTATACCCATCAAAATAACCCCAACAGCACATCCAAGTCAGCTCCGGCTCCTCATATCTCAGTAGAACCCCATTGTGGTAATTGTAAACCCAATCTATACCAACAATAAGCAATAATCATCAACCAACCAATATATATATATATAATATAATTATATATTATATAACTATATATAATCATATATAATTATTTATAATTATATATAATTATATATACTATGGCATGGTTAAACAGGATATGGAGGATTAAACTTCTACAAAAACGGCTCCTGATAAATGGAGGCCTTTGTAGTCGACCAACGCGGGATTATTTTCCGATTGAAACTGCACCAGGGGCTGTAACAGCAACAAAGGGTTTTTTATGATGAAGATACAACAAAAAACAAGTTATCTATCCCAACCAATTTAATGACAGGTGTTTTCATTTGTTTATCCATGCATTAAATCGATATAAGTCAATTATCCATGAAAACAGACCATTTTTGCACTAAATATATACACACTTTTAATAATCTGTTAACAAGATAATCTGCAGCATTGGCTCCAGAAAGCCCTTGAAATCATCAACCAACTAGGGCAGATCACGGTGTCTTACCTGGTGAAACTGACAGATTTTTTCCCATCTTCACATTAGCCAATGATCGACATAAAGTGAGTATCAAAGATGTTAACAATGATTACCCTCCAGTAAATTAACATAGACCCTGGTAGATAGGGGTTGGAAGATTAGTTTCCTCTAACAATTGGTGATTTTCAGGGTCTATGTTAATTTTCCAGAGGGTAACCAATATCATTAATCATTCTTGGGAGGATAGGATTATCAATTTTGGGGGATTTTTTTTGTGGTTAATAATATGGCTAACCATTAATAATATGAATGATCAATGAATCAATGAATCTAATTCTGAAGGATACACCAATATTAATTAATATTGATATTATTGGTGACTCCATGAATAATAATATTGCATAATATTGCTATATAATATATGCTAATATTACCCTGTGGTTAGTTAACGTAGCTATGGAAAATCACCATTTTCAATAGGTCAATCATCATAACTCATCTATAAATGGGCAATTTTCCATAGCTATGTTAAATAACCAGAGGGTAAATATTCAACAATATCATTAACCATGATTGGCTCCTCCAGCAACTGCACCGCTCTCTGATGGCACAGCTCTTGCACTTCCACGGTGCTCGCCGTGGCGGTGCAGACGTGCGCCACCAAGCGGGCCGTCGAGGCCTGGGCCAGGGAGCCTGGAAAGGGGGAAGGTGCAACAAAAATGGGGGCTATGTCCGTTTCATGGCCATTGAATGGGGAGAAATGATATGATATGATGGATTTTACCATGACTTTTACCATATGATATGATGAATTTTACCATAAGAGATGTGTTCATCATATCATTGCAAAACATGGAGTTAGCCAAGGTTAGCTTGAGATGACTGAGTTACCACGTCAACTAACAGTTTGACGCTGAGGAGGGTGGCATTTTTATTGTTGGAACGTAGAATCTTTTGACCCAACTCATGGCAGGGTTTATGTTAGCTGGGGGTAATTAATTTGGATAATATATTGGGATATCCAATAAGTTGGATAATATATTGGGATATATATATATATATTTGGATGATATATTTGGATGATATATTGGATATTTGGATGATATATAAGTTCAGCTATTCAATATTGGAATGATCCTCTTGCAACAACGTGTGGCTGAAATCCAAGTTCAGACATATTTGGGAAGCAAAAGAGCTGAGATCTGAAATTTTGGAGCCCCCTAAATGCCAAAAACATCTGTCTTATATCAACATTCTGTGTATATACAATTATGTATGTATATATATATGATTAAACATGTATTATATTGGTATGCTATATCATATATATATATAACTTTATTTATATAGTAACCACAAGAAGAAGAAGTATAATATACTTATAGTTATTGTATCATATTGTATAATATTATATCATATTGTATCACTATATCTCAGAAATACTTGTTTTATGTCTACCAGTATCCCTGCCATGGTGCGTTGCTGCCATGGTGGGGTCACCGTGCCTCATCCGCACCCAGCAACTCTTGGAATTCATCGGTGAGGTCCTGCAGTGCCATGGGGATTCTGAGGCGGTTTTCACTGGTTGGTGGTTGACCTATCCCTCTGAAAAATGATGGAGTTCGTCAGTTGGGATGATGAACTTCCCAATATATGGAAAGTCATAAAAGCCATGTTCCAAACCACGAACCAGTATAAAATTGGATATATCACCAACAATGTAGTGAAAATTCCATGTGTTTTCTAGTTTTGGAGGAACCCAAATCATCCAAAATGGGACCCCTAAGTTGCGAAATATCAATAATAGAGACGACACGCAAACAACTACCATTGCCGGGGTTGACTAGGAGTATAAAACCCAGTGTCAAGATCTTCAGTGGGACGGGTGCTCCAATTCAAGGCTCCTTAGTTTCAGGATACCAGTGTACTAGTCCATTTTTAGGGAAGTCAACAACGTCAAACACAGATTGGGATATGAACAAGTGTTGGCATAGTCCGGGTGTGGCTCAAAAACTGGGCTCCAGGGGCTCCTATGAATCCGCAAATGTATTGATTGTTAGTACCAAACCATCCAATTGGCAGTATCCTCATTTTGCTTGAACATACCCACTAAGCTGGTTATATACATTGCCAATAAATCATACATTGCAATGCGGGTGAAACATCGTGTAAGTCACAACTCTCCCCCATTTTCAGCGCCATCGTGCTCCCATCGCCTGAAAGTTCTGCCGTTGGTCACCACTGGGATCAGAGATCTTCAGCTGCGTCTGCCACGCGTAGAAGTCGCCCGTGACCTCTGGCGGCCCGGGCTTCGGGCGGCTCGGGATGTGCACAGGATGGATCCATGGCCCATTGGTGATATAATGGGATGAAAACTCATGCTGATTTAGTGGAAAACTCATGGGGATATAATGGGAACTATAGTATCTACAGATATCTATACAGTATCTACACGTAACTAGAATGCAAAGTTGGATGGATGAATTTACTGAAAGGGCAAGCCCAATGCCGAACTGTCATTTACAGACTGTTGTAGATGATAGACTGTCGTAGATTAATAATATGTCTCTATCATTTTCAGAATTCCAACTTTTATCCTTATGAATCGATGGGATAACACCCTCCGGTAATCAGCTCCATCATAGTTTGTGCCATGATTTTCCCACATGTAATTTAGATGCCCATGTATATAGTTCAGGATTTCCCAAATAGCCATGTTTGAGCTACCGGAGGGTACATTGGAATGGATGAAATTACTATCGCCCCAAGTAACATATAGACCCTGGCATAAGTTGGGGGTTGGTAGACTACTGTCCATAAACATGGGTGACTAATTAGTTGAGGTCTATGTTGATTGAGGGGATCGTAAGATCTTTGGGGTATATAAAATTCATTTACGAGTAAGTATATCATGATCTGCGTCGTGTGGCAATGAGAAGCAACCTCTTGCCCAAAGACTGTGGTTTCCCAATTGTTATATGTTCGAAGAGGATAGCATCGACATCTCAAAATGATGATGGAATTGTTGGATTCTCAACAATATCAGATTTGGTGGGAAGCAAATTTCTACTATGCTACCGTTTTGGTGGGAATGTGTGCATGCTATGTACAAGAACACTGCATTACCCGCATTTACATGCATTTACAACGACGTTAATCACAGATTATAATCACCAATCTTATCATCATACCAACAAATGGATAATTACACATGATGATTTTATTCATATTTAAACAACAAACACTGGATACAACAGGAATCGGACATAACCAACGATTCTGGGTCTGCAAGACCTGAGAAGCATGGGGTGCTGACGGCACCATCAACAAACGCTGCGTCACTTGGATTGTCGGAAAAAAAAAGGTTACCCCAAATTTTGATTGTTAAATCATGTTCAAAACTATAAATATCCAATGGCATTTGTTTGGGGGATATACCGGTTATTTCCTATTCCCAGACAAACCCATTTGAGATCCCAAGTTCCTTTTTCGTTCCTCACGCAAGTTTGGTCTGATCTCAGTTCCTCAGAGTGCCGAAGCGACTCGCGACTCGGCTACCGATCTGTCGCCGAAGTCCGAAGGTTTCAAATGGACAGCGGCTGCGCTGCCATTTGAGGGATCAAATTTTCCTGATTCCATATCAAATTTGTTTGATTCCACATGTGTATCATCGCTTTTTGAGATCCGAAAGAAGAGATCCAATGTCACCAATGCATCACTTCCAGCGGTATGTGCTTGTCCATAACGGATCACACCATGGCTCCGCGCTAAATTTGACAACGATCCAAAGGGCAGCCGGTCTCGCAGTTCATGACGACCTGCACAGGTCTCTTCCAGTAACACTTCAAAATCACCTTGGATTTGCTCAAGGAACAGCAGAAAAAAAACAAGAATCATCCCATATCTTAATGTTTATATAATTTATATCCCCTTTGTTTCCAATAGAACTTCCCATTAATCCATTACTTACTACAGTGCTTAGTAGAGAATGGGAGAATGATCCATAGTCCATATAGTAACTATATAACAAACAATCATCCCATTCTCCATTCCCATCCAGTTCCTACATTTAGCACGTGCCAAAGGTGCCAAAGCCAAGGCACACAAGGTCTCAGGAAGTTCCTGCTTCATCAACTGCACAAGATAGAGCAGGTCCGTCATTCCAGCAAAGGTCACCCATCTGCACGAAGAAAGTCCTGAAGCTTGCCTGGGTGGCTTGCGCTGTCACAACAAAAATAAGAACAGCAAATAGCAAATACAGTAAATTCCGTATTTATTGTGGATTGACCCATGTAAAAAAAAAATACAACATATATCTAAGCTGTGAATACGCATTCCCACGGGAAAAACGCATGTTCATACATTCATCGTTCTCATGGGTTAAGTTTCAGGAAAGTTTGGCCCAAAAGATATAGAAGCATGCTGAAGCTTCCCCCCGTGATTCGACCCCCAGCGATGAGCTTGGAAGAGGCCAAGCAAATCGCCCAGGGTGTGCGAAGGGACACGTGGTCCCAGTTCGACCTAGTTGAAGTGTTCGGAGCCTCGGGGGCTTTGGTGAGAGGATTTGAAAATGCTGGATTTGAACCAGCTCCATCTTTTGATGTCAGTGGCTTGGCATTGCCAAGCAATTTCAATTTTGTGGAATTTCCACAGGCTATAGTTGATTACTACTTTTTCAGAAGTAAGATATTTTCAGGATTGGAGATTTCCTGCCATCCAATTTGTTTCCTGCAAGGAAACTCAGAAGAGCAGAACATTCACACCAGGAAAGGCTTGGAATTGCTGGCTCGAACTTTGGGCGCTGCAAGACGAGGATTACGTTTTTGCAAATCATAATCCACCTATGTGGAAATTCCATGGTTTTCCCCAAAGGCCACCCCACCGATAACATTGGGTTTTACTGCCAGTAGCTAGTAAGGATTCATGAGGGTCAACAAGATCTTTGGCAATATTTTATTAGGGGCTGACCTCTTGAGGGGTCACACTTCAATTTCCAGGAGCAAAATGAATCACTGCTGCTGGAGTGTTTTTCGACTGAAGCAGTGTGTAGCGATAGGCTAGTCCCCATTGTGAAATAATGGTGCGTAATCTCCACTTCATAACACTGGTTTATATGCAAATATGCATGCATGCAAGAGGCTATATATGCGATGCCCCTGGCGGTACCATAGCCAAAAAAGTTGTTCAAAGGTAACCCCAAACTACTGATAGACCATATACCCTCAGACCTCTCCTCCACCTGTCCTCCTTGGGATTGCGAGAAGCTGCTTCCTCTTCATTTCCTCTTTCTGTTCTCTTTATTTCCTCTTCTTTTCTCTGTCTTTTCTTTTTCTTGTCTTTGTCTTTCCTTTTACTTTCCTCGTTCTTTCCTCTTTCTTGTCTCTGGGTTTCCCCTTTCTTTTCCTTTCTCTTTTCTCTTTCTTTCCTTGTTCCTTTTTCCTCCTTTCCTTTCCCTTTCCTTTTTTCTCTTGTTCCTTTCCTCTTTTCCATTCTCTCTCTTCCTTACCCCTTCCTCTTCTCTTCCTTTTATCCTCTTTCCTTTGCCTTTTCTCTTCCTTTCCATTTGCTTTCTTTAGACACATTCTTTCCTCTCTTTTCATAAGTGCATAAACATGTGTTGTGATGGGCCTCCCACAAAGCGCTATGTTTGTTTTTGGGGGCTTAGTGAAAACAATGGGTTTGAAAACATGACACTCTACACCATTATCGCATTTAAGGTTGTGTTTCTGCATCTTGATGGTTTCAGGTGGGCTTATAGTGCCAGATGTATCTTTACAATCGTGCTAGTCTTTGATGGTGGGTTTGGGTTCGTTTCGTTTATATGTATGTAGGATGCTTTTGGTGCCATCCTAAGGGGTACATCGATAAATAACTACACGTAGGGCTTTACCATGATCAGGAAATGGCAAGGAACTTAACTAAGTCTCAACCTCTTCCACACGTCTGTATAGAATCGGGAGTCGGGTACCCCTGCTTAGGAGCACTGGTCTTTATCATGCCGACTTGCGGGGGATGGATCTATCTTTCTCGTGGCACTACGTTACGTGGTCTTGTAGCTCAACTTTGATTAGAACAAATCGCAAGAGTGGTTTCTTCAACAAGTAACTAAGTAAAACAAGATTGCAACCATTCGACAATCACTGGAACAGCTTACTTGTGAAGTCGTGCGTTCAAGATTTTTGCCATGTGTGAGGTGCTGACAGGTTACGCTGGGTGCATGACGGTGCTGACAGGGAATGCGGTGGCTGAGTTGGTCAGTGTTTGGTTGCTGCCCCTAGTTGAGTTCCTGGAGATGCAGTGGGTTATTGAACAGCCTTTTTCGAGCCTTTTTTTTGCTTGGCCGAAGCTGGCTCCCTTTCTCTCGGGTCCAAAGTGCTCAAGGGAGGTGCTTGAGTTGAGCACGTTTGGGGCCATTTGCTCGAAGCAGCTGATTCTGCAAGGAACCTGGTCAGGTCTTCCCCACTTGAAGATGATCGAGTGTGCCTTGAAAGATCTTTTGCCGCCCCAAAAGGATCTTGACCTTGCCAAGGCATCACAACCGTCCGGGAGGCCTGAGTGAGCCCAAGAGTTATTACCAAAGCCTTGGGGGTTCCATGACATTTCCCCATGTAGATTTCAGTCGAATTGCTCTGTTTAAATTCTAGGTCCACATGTCTTTTGACCATTAGTTGCTAGCAGATGGTCTTTCACGAAGAAATACTATTCATCCCAAATGTTTGTTGCAACAGTGTCCAGGCAACCGTGTGTACTATATATTATATATGGTTGTCTATCTAATATTGTGGAAACAAATTAAACTGTTGATTGATGACTTTGAAGTATTTTGCTCGCAGACTTTCATTATCGGTGAAACTGGCAGCTTCTATTTATATTTTATACATGAATCACTTCCTACTTGGGCCCCTCGAGGTGGATCACAGGCAACGAGTACACCTCCTTCAGTTGCGTCTACCCTGACTGTTTTGGATGTGCCGTGGGGTTTGCCGAGTCCATGCGGTTGATGGTTGACATGGGAGAGGACGGAGATCTCAAGCCTGTTTCAAAACAATGGGCCCTTGTTTTGAAAGCCTTTCACTACATGCCACTGGAGGAAGCTAAGAAAGAAGCGGATGAAGCAATTGCACTTGGTTTGAAATCTGTAAATTGTCAGTTTTGTTGACAACCTGGAACTATTTGGGGATGCGCAATTCTGTGTCCATTTCTTGTGGATTATATCTGTTTTGGCTACAGGTAGATTAGTCTTTTGGGGTGTTGTCCCATCCAGTCTCGGAAGCTTTCTGGGGCTTCCTTGTGTTTAGTTAAGGCTCGGCTGAAAGCCTCTGGGAAGAAGAGCTTTGATATGGACCCAGGTTGGCCTGGAATTGAGCATGACCTGAAGAACCTGGCCACGATTCCTATTCAAACACGTCGAGCATGGTTGAAGGAGAAACGTGATACAGGAAAGTTTGACAACTTCTTTCCTACAGGGAATGCAAAGCCGCGCTGCTCGTTTTCCCAGGTGAAGAAAAAAACTAAGGCAACCAAGGCTTCAAGTTCTTCCAGCAAGGCACCTGCAGAGAGCCTCAAGATTACCACTTTCTTTCCTTCCAGGAGAGACATGTCACAATGTTTCTTGTTAGTTTCACTTCTGCGTGGTGTTGTTTGTGAAGCGACAATGGTTTTTCCAATGCAGGCTTTATTGTCTCACTGGTTCGTGTCTAAGGAAGAGTTGCCATGAACTTGATCACAGTGCTGATGTCTGTATCTTTTCCAGGAGCCCGGTTCAATCTTGTGAACAGCATGGACATGAACAGCGAGCCAATGGCAAGCGTTTCAAGGCACGGAGTAGTTGAGGGATCTTAGGTGCCTCAAGTGTAAACTCTTACTGTGACTAAGGGTTTTTAATCTTTAAGTTTCTATTTATTCGAGCTTGATTCAACTAAAAACTGACGAGTTCGACGAGTCTGACGGGTCAGTATTGCCTATCTCCTGTCTTTACCTGGCTTTCCTCCCTCCAATCTCGTGTGCTGCAGGTGTTGAAGCCCATTGCGGAGTGCATTGATCTCGATGAGTGAAAGGCCATTGGTTTTAGTGGAGCCGTGAGCTTTCAAAATTACTTTACTTCGAGTTATCCCCACCATGACATCTATATGTTTTGTTACTGGCAAATCTTCTGGCATGTTATTTGACATATCTTCTGGCATTTTATCTGGCATATCTTCTGGCATTCTATCTGGCATATCTCCTGGCATTCTACCTGGCATATCTTCTGCAATATGTTCTGGCATATCTTCTTGGACTCTATCTGGCATCTCTTCTGGCATATCTTCTAACATTCTATCTGGCATTCTATCTGGCAAACCTTCTGGCATATGTTCTGGCAAACATTCTGGCACTTTATCTGGCATACAGTCTGGCATTCTATCTGACATTCTATCTGATCTGGCATACCTTCTGGCATTCTATCTGGCATATCTTCTGGCATTTTATCTGTCTTATCTTCTGGCATTCTATCTGGCATATCTTCTGGCATTCTACCTGGCATATCTTCTGGCATATCTTCTGGCACTCTATCTGGCATATTTTCTGGCATATCTTCTGGCATATCTTCTGGCATATCTTCTGACATTCTATCTGGCATTCAATCTGGCAAATCTTCTGGTGTTCTATCTGGCAAACATTCTGGCACTTTATCTGGCATACAGTCTGGCATTCTATCTGACATTCTATCTGGCATACCTTCTGGCATTCTATGTCGCATATCTTCTGGCATTCTATCTGGCAAACATTCTGGCACTTTATCTGGCATATCTTCTGGCATTCTTTCTGACCTTCTATCTGGCGTTCTATCTGGCATATCTTCTGGCATTCTATCTGGCCGTTGAGGTCCAGCGGTGCTCACTGAGCTCGGAGGGTCCCAGGTTGAGGTCCAGCGGTGCTCACTGAGCTCGGAGGGTCCCAGGTTGAGGTCCAGCCGTGCGCACTGAGCTGGGAAGGTCCCAGGTTGAGGTCCAGCGGTGCGCACTGAGCTGGGAAGGTCCCAGGTTGAGGTCCAGCGGTGCGCACTGAGCTGGGAAGGTCCCAGGTTGAGGTCCAGCAGTGCGCACTGAGCTCGGAAGTTGGCGAAGAGATTGGCGAAGAGTTGGCAAGGCGGAAGTGGAGGTGGAAGTTGATGCAGACATGATCGAGGAGAAACTGGAGGAGGAGGCGGAGGAGGAGAAAGCAGGAGGAGGACAACAGCTCTGATAAAATCTAACAACCCTCACCTGGCAGGTGGGGAATAATACTGAATCTGTTGGTTCTGAACCCCGATATATTTTTTTAATTTGACAACGGCATGAAAGTAAACAAAACCTACTTCATATTTATCATGGTAAAGAATGAATTTCAAGGGTCATTGGCATTTACAATTATGAATCTCTATCCGTTTGAAGCTTCCACCCCAAAGTCAGAAACAACATGATAGAACTCCCCTGCAGGTTTGGGGTGAATGGCTTTTAGGGATGCGTTTTGGTTGTTTGAGTCATGCTGGTCTGGGACAGTGCTTGTTGTAGCCAGTGGGCCCTGTATGGGCCAACTATCCTTGCACATGTCAGACATGTAACTGACCAGGAGGACGGGTATGTCAACATCTCAATTTGGTCCTGTTGCCAGGTCTCTTCATTTCGAGCCCTGTGCGTGCAGCGGTGTCTCCTCTGCCTGCAAGGACATTTGGGGGTGGGCCAAATGTCATTATATTGGTGGAGCCACCGTTTTTTTCACAAAGATCATTTTTTTTGTCAAAGCTCCGGGCCATAGTCGACCATGTGCAGCAAAGCAGATACAACTTTGAGACTGCCTCGTCTACCTCCAGAGGTGTTTCTGCAAGTTTGTTTTCTCAAGAGGTACAAGCTTGTGTGCATGGCCATGCCTAAAATAGACGACACAAAGATTTTGCAAGACCAGCCATGGGAAGATCCTGCCTTTTTTGCCCCACCTGTGGGGGATGACAAGTGGATTACCACCAGCGACTGCCGCTGGATCTATCGAACACACAAGAAGCCTCGCAAGAAGGGATTCCATCCTATTCACAGAAGTTTCCCTTTGAAGGATGTGTCCCGCCTTTCCCTGCAACGGATTACTGTTGCCTTTCCGGAATGCCAAAGGACGGGGAAGACTGTGGCTACATCAATGATGGAACGTTCTATCTTCATTGACCAGTTCTCCGATGTGAAGCCTGAAGTTGAGACCTTGAACACCCGGTGGAGAGGTTATACCTTTTTCCGTGTTCTTGATCGTGACGAAGATCAATGTGAAAAACCGAAGGATGAGACTTTGGCATCTGCCTCTGACCAATTCTTGAACAGCACTGACGATGCCAATGACTTGGAAGAATTCGTACTAATTGCCTAGAGAAAATTTGAAGGAACAATTCAAATGCAAATTTAATTACCCGACCCGCAGTGGTAGCTAGCAGCTTTGACCTGCATGGAAAAAAATGCGAGTGGAGCGTTGGTCCTTTCAAAGTGTCTCCAAGTTTCTTGTTTTCGAGCTGGTATGTAGTTTGTATGTGTCATGTATTTTGTCTCTGTGTGGTTTCAGTAAGTAGCAGCTTCTGATGATACTAGAACTAGTGACGGACAACTAAAAGTAGGCTTTCCTTGCTTTACAAATTCAAACCCTGACTTTCCCACATGTTGCCTTGCCAGGACAGAGCCTCTTGCCTAGGATGCGGGCAACTTTCCAGCCGGGGCTGGCCAGCAGGACATGACCTGGAGGGGACAGCCTGGAGGGGTCAGGTGTGGTCTATTTTAAATCTGTCGACAGCAAGATACTTACAAGCTTCAAGAATTGTAGCTCCCTGCAGATTTGCATCTCTTTCACAGGTTCTGCAGGTTTGTCGCTGTACTTGGTCCAGCTTTGTTTGTGGCAATCTTTGTTTGAGCATTGCGGCCAGCCTCACATTGAGAACACTGGTTGCTTATAAGAGACTTTGTTGATGGCTGAGTTGCTTCGCATCTCAGATAATGGTATGGGTTCGAATTGCATTTGCTTCTGTTTGATACCAATCTGAATGCATTTCTCTGCAGGATGCGCATGCCAGTTCCTGCAGTGACCTGTGGGGAAGCCATTGGATGTTTTGAGTGGCCTTGCTGCTGGTGGCAACATGGTTTACAAATAGATGTCTTTAATTCATTGACGCTTGGTCCAGGTCCACGCTGACTTCTGGATGCTATTCCCCAAATTCAGACATGAGATGCCGGCATTTACTGCGTCTCAAAGTGAAATTCCGATATCGTGCTCAAAGGGTGAATTTTGCATTGCACTACTTATGTCACATATGTCATCGATGTCTTCCTGACAGGAGAAGGTTGCTTTCCAGAGGTTTAGCATTCATACCACAATTTCCTGTTGGTCTTAGATGTTAGTCTTTCTGCTTCATTGCATTAGCTTCGGCGCTTCTAGGCTCTGGGAAAGTAGCCTGTGCCTGCTTGCCTTCTACATTCTTACTGTAGGGGGTCTAGCTATGGCCAAGTCCTCTAGGAAAAAGGACAAGAAAGAAAGGAAGAGAAAGGGAAAGAAAAGGTCATCTTCCTCTAGCTCCTCCCGAGAAGAAATCGCGGAAGACCCAGAGGATAGGAAGAAGACCCTTGCAGTTGCGTCCACGTTTGGTTTGACTCTAGGTGCCACTTTGCATTATGATTTCGAGATTTCCACTAAGTAACTCTGTAATTCCAAAAATACGACATAAAGCTATGATTAGATTTCTCCTGTTGACCGTTGTATTTTCCTGTCCATAGACTTCTTTCCTCCACTCCCTTGCTCACCAGATAAAATCCAGGAAAGCGAAAGCTTTGCAACTTGGCAAGGCTTGCTCCAGGATTTCAGACCTCAAAGTTGAGCAGCTGGCTATCATACTTCAGGTCCATGATACGTTGACAAGCCAGACTCTTTTCTCCATGGGCGGTGAGCTGCTGGAGGTGCACCGCAGAGCACTGAGCTTGCAGAAACGTCAGGAAGATGGTTCCCACCGTGGTCTGGAGATTCGTGTTGAAGTTTCGAAACGCATGGGATGGTCGGAGAAGCGGTGGAGAGACAGATTGGTATCAATTCTGAAGCAAGGCTTGTTCATGAACAAGTACATGTGCAAATCGTTATTTTGCAATAGCTCATTTGCATTCCATGGTTTGCAATTTGACCTAGCAAGTGTGGTTGAAAACCTCCAAGCCATGAGTACATATTTCGAGTTATCATCTGAAGAGATGTGAACTATGGGCCATATGGGTAAGTAGAGGGACAAATCCTTGGAGGTGTTGCCTTGCCTCTACGGCCCCTGGTCAGTTGGCAACATGGACAACATGTCGGTCATTAGCCAGCACTCTTCTTTGGTTTCCTTGCGCAGGCCGGCTGGGGGAAGGGCCTGCAGGTCAAGAATTTCTTACACTCACATACCTCCTGGACTGGCACCTTCTTTACTGAAAGCCCTAGTTTCCATGAATGTCTTCCCTGTTTCCATTGAATTTTGCCAGGTCCATCATGAATGAGGTGGAGGTTCATGAGAAATCAAGTGAGGCCGCAGGCTGGTTGTCCACCCTGAAGAAGTTGATTCAAGATGCCAAAGCTTTGGCAGCTGATGACATGCGGAAAGATCAGACAGACACCAGGCGTACTACCAGTCCCGAGAAAACAAGGAGGGGCAAGTCTAAGAAGGTGAAGAGGGATAGAAAGAAGAAGTCAAGGTCCAGATCCTCATCGGCCAACAGATCTGACAGTGATGAGGCCAGGTGTGAAAGTAATAGGTTTTAAAGGATTGTATTTTCTTCAGATTGCAGGCTTCATCACCGAAATGACTACTAAGTTTCACAAGAGCTACCTTTTGAAAACAGGAATGGGTTTCCGTGCAACTTGCCCTGCAGTCCAGCAAGTCTCGCAGTCCACGACGACCTGCCTCAGTTTCGCCAGTCTTTGACGACCGCTTCAGGAGTGGTGGTTCCAATGCTCCTGGGAGGAGACCATCCCGGGGCAGAGGGGGCGGCCATCGTCGTGCGTCTCGAAGTACCACTGCTCCTCCAAGCACCGCTGGAACCAGCAACGATGAGATGGAGGCCTTCTTTGATATCGATCTCAAACGCTCTCTCTGTGGCAGCAACGACAGGATGTTGTACTTGAAAATGGTCAGAGCGGAAGGATTTGACACTGGATTGCGCAATAAGTTTTTGAGTTCACACCCAGAGGTATTATATAAGGCGATTGGGTTTCCAGAATTGTAAATTAATTCCACTCTAGTGTCACCTGGCTTTGCTGTCATGAGCCTGCTTCTTGATCCTTGCATGATTTTCAGGATGATGTGTCCTCCTTTCTTCAAGGAGTTCGTGAGGGTTGGAGCCCAGAGGAATCGTGTTGCTCTCAGGAATGCAAGGAGTTTCTGCGTTGCATGACTTGGGTGGGTCGTCGTGCGGCCAAGAAGTTCACTGAGCTAGTTGCTGGAAAGATGGACGGGGGTACTGGCCAATATGTTTTTTGTTTGGCTTGCTATAGCTCAAAACTCTCTGTTGTTTTCAAGACTCGTTCCAACAAGTTAAAGGCAAGTTCGAAGTCTTTGCTGAACTGATCTGATGGTATTTGTGCCACCAGGATGAGTATATGGCTGAACTCGACAGGATGGCGTTCGGTCGTGAGAAGCCGCTTCCCGAAGCGCTTGTCGAAGGAGACAAGCCACCTATCGAAGACAACCAGGCCGATGACCAGGAGGAGAATGAGGACTCCCCTGAAAGCGGTTCGGGGCCGGCCAAACCCGGTCTTCCTTCTTTTGTGTTGCCTGGCTCGCCAACGGGCCAGGATTGAGCTAAGACTAGCGTTTTGCTCGGCATGGTGTGTTCTGGACACATCTGCAGCTTGAGACGTGCAGCTGTGCACATGGGGCCAAAAAGAGTTTGGGAGATGATTTGGAAGTCACCTGCCATCGTTCTTTCTTGTGCAGTTGTAGAAAACACCGTTCTCTCGCCCATGTGATCGTTCTCTCGAGAAGCAATCGTTCTCACGACATACCATCGTTCTCACCAGAGGAATCGTTCTCATGAAAGTTTTCGAGAATGAAAATGAAAAACAGTTTTTGATCAAAAAAAATGAGAAGAAGGATGTTTGAGAAGAATGGGTAGGGTTGGATTTTAGGGGGGTTAGAATCGACTTAGCGCATTCTTCTCAAACAATCGTTCTTCTTAAAAAAATCGTTCTTCTCGAAAAAAAGAAGGAAAAGGGCCAGAACAAATTCTGCAGTTTGAATACTTGTGGAGTTGACAGATTGGGGCGATGTGGTTGCCTTTTGGTTTTCCAGCCTCTGTGAGCGGTTCATTGACTTTGGGCACACCTTTACGGCAAGGTACCAGAGGGTTCTCGGCTCTGTGTAAATAGGCGCCTAGTCTCCTCTGGTTCATACTTTGGAGGACATTTCACCTCATGGCTTCTTCGAAGCGTGTGCTGCTTCCGATAGCCTCGGAATCTCCTTCCTCCAAGAGAGTTCGGCCAAACCCTGACGATGAGCAAGTAACCCAAAATTCGACTCCAGCTTGTTCGCCGATTGACATTGATGGGGAGGAGAATGCACAGCTGCCTGAGCCTGATTTGTCAAGGACCATAGCTGTTTCTGGACAGGTTCGATATGAGGATATTCCGGAACATTTGTTTACGGATGCGCAGCATGAAGATGCTTGTGTGTGCTTAGCGTGCCAATGGTACGGGTTCACCCAAAATTTAGGCAATTAAGTTGCTACAGTGTGAGTTGCCTTAGGCACAAGCTTGAACAACCTCTGCTGCAATCTCAATTCGTTGTTTTGCTTTTATGAAAGCATTGAATTTGTTTATTCTCTTACCGGTCGATGTGAGAAAAAGAAATAGCGTTGATTCATGCTTCAGCTGGCCTACAAGATCAGGCACATGACATGTGCTTGAACAAGCAGACTTGCTTCATACCGCAGGGTCGATTTGACATCTCAGTTTCTGAATGCCTTCTCTGTCAACTTGTCGTTGTTCATTTGGATCAGAGTCCTTGCCGGCTTTGTGGAGTTTTGTTTCTTATACGAAACTGTAGAGTATGGACATCAATGGGTTCAAAATGCCTGAACTTGCTTGTCCCATGTGTACTTAATAGGTGGGAACATTCCTTCACTGGTTCTTTTGGACACATCCAAATTGTCACATATTTGGTGCCTCGAATGACTTCTCCTGATGGAGAGGGTGCTGGAGATGTCGACATGTCTCCAGCCTTGCTGATGCCTCAGGACCCCACTCCTATTGCCAAACATACTCGCGCCAAGATATTCCTATACCACCAATATGTTCTAGAAAGACAGTGGCC